>PVJH01026691.1:0-29703 GCA_004026705.1 Nesogale talazaci
TTTTCTCATAAAAGATTCTGCTTCTAAATATTGGTGACATTTGTCTTTCTCTAAAACCCACAGATAGTATGTTTCTAGAAAAACTGATTTTTTTTTCTACTGTGAAATCCCTGTTAGGGACAAAAATCCCTAATAAACAAGGTGATCAGTGACCTCTTTGTGTGCACTGATTAACCCTCAAGGCCCTGTGATTGGACATGTGGTGAATTCATGCTTATTGGTTAATCGGCCACTGCTTATTACCTTGCATTTTCATTCCAAGATAATTTTCCTAGTAAGATAAAATACTTTTTCATGAAAAGACTTAGCCATGAGTGATCATTGCTTTGAAAAACAATTCAGATGTTTGACTGAATAACAAATAAGTAAGCAGTTGCATATAATTGGCTATTACTCAGCAGTAAAGATAATGACTTCTGACAATATACTATCGACTGATAATATCTAATGACAACTGAACCAATAGGTTACATCATGATAGATGGAGAAAACATTCAAACTGTGAGGGATTTTGTCTTGTTTGGTTCCACACTCAGTACTCATGAAAGCACCAGTGAAGAGATCAAATGGCACTGTGCACTGGTTTCCCTGCTGCACAAGACCTCTTCAATGTGTAGAAAATGAAGGCTGTTACGTCGAGGACAAGTGTGCGCTTGACCTAACCTAGAGTGTCTTCAGTTACTGCATAGGCGTGCGAGAGTTGGGCACTCAATAAAGATGACTGAAGAAGAATCAAGCCATTTGAATCATGGTACTAGAGGAAAATATTGATAGTACCAAGGATAGTTAAAAGATAATCCAGTCTCAGAAAAGTATGACCAGGGTGCTTCTCAGAAGCAAGAGTGGAGACTTCCTCTTACATACTTTGGCTATCCATCTCTGGAGAAAGACAGCATGTTCAGTAAAGCCACCATGGGGTAAGGCAAAAGAGGAAGGTCCCCAATGACTTGGATGGACACAGCGACCGCACAATGGACTGGCGCCCCGGGACTGCGGCGATGACGATGAAGGCCTGGGTGGTGTTCCATTCTGTTGGGCAAGGAAAGGGTTGCTATGATTTAGAACCCAGTGATGGCACCCAACAATGAAATGATAGCAAATATATTTCACTAAGTAAAGTGATACAACCCCTACGTGTACATATACATTTATATGTACATCAGCTTTATGAAATATTTTAATAAACAAAACTAGCACATAGTGGAGAAATCAGGACAAGATGTGTTTCTACAGAGAAAGATGAGTGATTAAGAGACCCACAGAAAGTTTCCAGGGTTTCAAGTTCTCTGTCTTGGTATCATTTTTCAAAGTTGATTGAAGTATAAATCTTTAGATCTAAGTATTTTGTCATATATTCATTATACTTCAACTTTTAAAAACTGACAGTTATGCAATTCTTTAAGAGTAAAATCTAAATGTAAGGCTGTGTTAATCTTCTTTATAATGTCCCTAGAACTTATGTCATTGGAAGTGTCTTATTCTCTGTTATTTTTGCTTTATTTAAAATACAAAAAATTGTCCATAATCACAGATGATACATAATCATCTCAGTAATAAATCTGTGAGTCTTGTTATGGTGCCTTCAGAAAAGGTACAATCAAAGCTGGTTTCCCAGGGGATCAGCTGGGACCTTTAAGTTCGAGGCAGAGAGGTGAGCTTATCCGCTTAAATAATGACTATTTGGAGGACTCCAAAAGTGTTTAGATAAATATTTTCTAAGGACATAGACCGATTAGGGGCTTATACAGAATAAGGAAAACTTCATAGGTCAGGAAAAGGTCAGAGAAGTTGAGCTGAGGAATTGTTTTCCACAGAACCATGCACCCGCTCATTCTATGCAATAGTCAGAGAGTCCTTCTAAGAGAATTTTGCTGTGAAAGCTGACTCCATGGCCTCTAAAGTCCTGATTGTGCCCCTTCAGACTTCTGTTTGTTGTTTCTTTTTTTCTCAAAACTCAAAGAATATTGAAAATAACAGCATTAGATTCCCTGGAAAGCACCCAAACCGCTGTCTTGACCTGGTATAAATAGCAAAGTGTAGAAGTCTTCAAGGAAGGCACAAAGATATGGAGAAACTGCCTTCAAAAGTTGAACCTGAACCCTGGTGGTGCAGTGGTTGTGTGCAGGACTGCGGTTCACAGTGTTGATAGTTCAAATCCAGCAGCAGCTCTTCAGGAGCAAGGCTGGGCTGCCTACTCCCAGGGCAGTGATGCGGGGGGGGGTGGGGGGGGTGATTGTTAGATGTAGATGAATAATACACCAAGAAACAGCAGTCTCACCATTTGCTTTCTTTTTGCTTAGTAACGATGTCTGTAATTTTGTAGCAATATTTTCAGTGTACGTGGATGTGATATTTTAAAAATGTGCATATTTATATACTTAGATTTATGTAAGCTTAGATTATGCTTAACATTTGTACTTAAAATTTATATGGTAATCATGGATATGTGTAGTCTTTAAGTTATAAAACATTAAACTATATGAAAATATTAGCAATTATTCATTCAATAACAAATTAATATTTTTAAATTCCAGATAATCCCACTTAACCTTTGATCACAAGTAGTAGAGGTTATTTAAGTTATAATTCAGTGTTTCTTTCCCGAATCTCTCTCATAAACAAATGTAAATTATGTTAGCTTATTAGATTTCTAGAGTTATTCTACTATGACTATGCATATTCTGTGTAGATTTTGAAGTGTTTGCAAGGCTCGTACATCTACTGAAACGGCCTAAATGTCTAGAAATCGTCTGAGGACACATTTCACTTCTTTGTTTTGCGCATACTTACTCATACCACGATATATGATTTTTGAGTTCTCCTTTGCTTTGTCTTTTCTCTGTCCATTACCTTTCAGCATAGATCATTTTAAGAACGTAAGGCTTTTGGTCCCTCTCCAGCTTCCTTCCATTGAGATCCACACACTTCACCCCGCCAAAGTTGATATTCTAAAATGCTAACCCTCCTATATCATTTTACCACACAAAACTCGTGGATGACTTTCCACTTTGAGTAAAATAAATATTTGAATAGCAAGGCTGGCAAACACAGTTTTTTGTTTGTTTTCCTAATCCAGCAGGTTTTAAATGGTTCGGTTACAAACAAGAGAAGTGCACAGAAAAGCAGTCTCTTCCATATCGAGTTTTAAACGGAGTCAGGAGCAGGTAGCGTGGTGCCCACTCAAAATGAGCAACTGACCCCCACTTTCAAATTGTCCATGTCGGAGGCCATCTTGAGGGCGGGTACCGCTGGCTGTTTCCTAGATGGGTGAAGTTCTTACGCACCACTGGCTTGCTTGCTTTGTAATGTGGATGCTGCCTTTACGTTCAGGAGCCATCACAGAATGACTTCCAATTGGTTTCAAGTCCTGATTGCCACACTGAGACAGATCTGCAAACTGCCCTTTCACCAGCACCCTGTTCTTTCTCTTTGCCTTTCCTCCTGCTGTTCTCCAGCCTGCTATAGTCTAGCCCAGTCTACTGTCATTCTAATTTATTTCAAAGGCTTAGGTGAAGTGCCAGGCTTCCTTGCTGTTCATCTCTTTTCTCATTATAGCACAGCTTCTCAAGCCCTTTGCTTAGGTTAAGCACTCACACCAATAAACCACATCACCTTTATTAAAGGG
Source organism: Nesogale talazaci (assembly GCA_004026705.1). NCBI lineage: Eukaryota > Metazoa > Chordata > Mammalia > Afrosoricida > Tenrecidae > Nesogale > Nesogale talazaci. The sequence continues at coordinate 3,626 of PVJH01026691.1, forward strand.
AAAGGCGCCTTTAGGGAAAACCTTAGGTCGTAGTTATCTTTGTGATATTTTGAAGGGATTTTTAAAGGAGTAATCAAGAGACTCTATAAAAGGTGCCTAACATGAGGCTTGGTATATACCATAACAAATATTAGTTAACTGGCAGTTAAATAATATGTAAATTGTGGTGATGAAGAAAAAGACACACACAAAAAAAGAATGGGAATATGATGGGGTTCCAATTACCTGAGACAGGCTTTCCTGAAAATCTTGCCTGAATAACAGTTAAGTTGTTTCATTTTAGGATAAATTGGAAGATTTTTGACAAAACAAATGGTAAAGACACGAATTTCGGTAAAAGGAATAGTGTCTATGTTTTCTATAGGTGGATATGACTGTAATATGTGCAGATATTTGTATGTGTGTCCAGGTGTAAGAAGAGAGACAGCTGGAAGTTATCAGGATACCACAAAGAAGGTAGCAACTGAGGTGCTTAAAGGTGTCTGAGAAACTAAGAGGTAGAATGAAAAGCTTAGAATGTTTTCAGAATGTAAATTAAAAAGTGAACCAATTAAGAAGCTATTACTGTAATCTAAATTAAAAGATCATTTCAGTATGCGATAAAAGATAAATGTGGAATGCATTTCAACTGCTTCACTTTCTAAGGAATGCTATCATTGCCAAAGAACAGACCCCGTTTTATGGCTTTGAATAACATAAGTATACACGACTTTCTAGTCCATACGTTCAGAAACTTAGCCTACTGGCCACCATTCAAAGTGAAAAATTACTCCGAGCCACTTTGAATTAAGAACTTTTGTACTATAGCCCATAATCCAGAATAAAATGTGGTTATCTGCCTTTGCTGTTCCCCATCCCCCACCCCCATCCCCAACTGTTCTTCCCAGTGCTTCCAGGGGCCAGGATGAAGACTTTGAGAAACTGGTATAAAAAATACTAAGCCAGTCTCCAGATACTTATTTCAAATGTCACTTTGGTTATTTTGTTTGGATATGTAATTTAGCAGACATCTCTAAGTCTCAAGCCTAGCCTGGTGCAATTAGAATTCTCGATTTTCTCTCCAGATCTTTTCCCCCCTTCATTTCAGTCTTCCCTATCACATCTCCTAATTTACTTTGTCCAAAATTCTGAAAATCAACATCAATCACTCCCTTTCATCCAACCTTCAAATGCAGTCCATCAGTGATTCTTATCTATTCTGCATTCAAAATATATCTCAAAGCTACTCACTGCCACACATCAGCCCTGGATCAACACTTACAGATCATCACCATTCAATATGTGGACTATTGTTTGAGCCTCCATTCTCACTCCCCTGCTGGCTCTCCAGTGCTTTGTCACCAGCTACTGCTCTGTGAATTATGTTTACATATTTTAAAAGCAGACAATTGTTTTAAAATGTGAATTTGCCTTTTCATATTCAAGCAAAAGACTAATGGAACTCAAAAAACATCATTTGATCTTTTATTTAGAATATTCATCATTTTTATTTAAAAATGTAATAGAATAGTACCAAAATTAGCGATAATTTCTCCACAACCTTTTATGCTATGGGGACAGCATAAAGCCACTCTAGTAACAATGTCAAAATTTATTTGAAGGAGTTAATGAAAAATTAAATATAAGGACATAGGGTGGTAGCGATATAATACCAAGAAATAATGAGTCTTAAATATGGATAAAATGAATGAGATGAAAATCAGAACACCAGACCAATAACATGAACTGCAAATCACACTGAGCTTTCACAATGTGCTAAGCATTGGTCTCAGGGTTTTGCATCATCAATTTAATGTAGGCCAGGGGTCAGCAAACTCTTGAGACCCAAGAGCCAATCCTGCTCCTCCCAACGACTTGTAAATCATTCAAGAGTCTTCAACATGTTCTTACAAACAAATGAAATCATCATGATCTGAAACAATAACCCTCAAATGTTTTCAATGTTACTTCAGAGCCACGGATGGCTTGCGAGCCGCAATTAGCAGGTCCCGATGTAGGCAATGGCCAATGAGATGGTTCTGGCTAGTCCAGTTTTTAAAGATAAAGAATCTGGAGCATAGCACCTAAGCAACCTTGCTCGTATGTCCACAGGGGCAGTAAGTGGTTTTACTGCAGTATGTGTTTGCTTACACACTGTGCTCTCATGACCCTCCGATGCACCATGTGATGTAGGTGGACACAGCATCGCTCACCACTGTTTGTTTTGTTCCAGGTGCCATGGAGCTGGCTTCAATTCATGGGATCTTTATGTGCAACACAGCGAGATCGTGCCCACAGGGCCACTATCCTCACAACCATGGCAAGTTTGAGTGCATTGTTGCAGCCATGATGCAGCCATGATCTTCTACTTGACCAAGCAAGGTGTCCTTTTCCAGGGACTTGCCTCTCCTGATAATCTGTTCAAATTATGAGAAGTCTGGTCCATCCTTGCTGCTAAGGAGCATCAAAATCACTGGCAGTCCCTAGACTACATGTAATTCTATGAAATTCACCACAAGAGTAGTGCTTCTCCATTGATCTACAAACCAGCCCTCTTCTGAGATCCAACTCAAGTTCCTGAAACCTGTAACAACACTCTTGCATGATCCTTTTTACCATCAAACAAATGATTTACTTGAACGTGTTTGTGTACTGATTTGTATGCCTGTTTGAGGACATGCTTACAAAATCTCAAACACAAATGGCAACACCTACAAAAAATCGGAAGGGTACATCACTACCTCAATACTTATTTGAGCACAATGACAGAAAGAAAATAAACATTCCATTTACTACTAGTAGTATTGTATTTGTTTGTTTGCTTGCTTGTTTTGGGGGGCATCACTGCCTCTGATGGTCGTGGGAGGTACCCAGCACTGCTCCTGAGAGCCGCCGCTGGATTTGAACCACCAAGCCCCTGAGCCGCAGTCCTGCACTCAACAACCACTTACACCACCGGGGCTCAGCCACTACTAGTAGTATTATTATAGAACTATACTAACTGTGTAAGATTTTCAAGATTACAATCTCCCCACCTGCTAGAGAATAATATTCAATTAGATAATTATTTCCTGTTTTATTTCAGAGTTAATTAGCTAACTGGCTAATGAAAAGCAAAAGAAAATTCTCAGACTAAAGTTTGAACTTTATTTAAATTAAATTCCATAGCTACAGTGTAGCCTATTTTCTCTGATCTAGAATGCCTTCAACCATCAAACAAAGGCTTACAATATGTCACAGAAAATAACTAGGCAAGCAAATCTGATAACTGATGTCAGACTCTCACTGGAAAATGAGGTGATGGCTTTGTATTTCTTTGCTCCTGGCTTTGATGACTCTCTGACAGTTCTAGTGCTGTTCCTTTTCTCCTTTTTGAAAGTGGAATTTATTCCATATCTACACCATAAGCTTATTAATATATTAGAACATTTTCCTTAGTGACTTCATTTAACATTATGGACTAAATATCTGATTTCTATGCACCTATGCACAGGACACCTAACTCTTACTCTCTAGTCAATCCAATATTATGTTGAATATCCACCACAGTATGCAATATAAAAATGTTCTTATAGTTAATGCTTAATAAAAGTAGCCTCTTGCAGGATGCTTCAGGAAGGATTAAAGATATCGAAACATTGTTTCCAGACTGTGTTGGTAGACCTTAATGGAGAATATATTGAGAAACAATAGCCCCACATTTTTGTTCAATAAAGGTTTCTATGATTTTCCTAGCAACATGTTTTGATCTACGCTTGTAATGCGTGTTCAGTTCCAGATCACTGCATTAAACTGAATATCACAATAGAGTGAGTCACGATTGCTTTTGTTTTTTCAGTACAAATAAAATTATGTTTACATTGAACAAGAGCCTCAATGTGCATTAGTTTTGTGAAAAAGTTTGAAATATTAGAATTACTAAATTGCGACAGACACTATGCAAACACATGACATTGAGAAAACGGTGCTGGTTGAATCATTTTACACGAGGTTGCCACACACCTTTAATTTGTAAACAGTCAAGTATATTTGAAGAACAATAAAGCAGAGTACAATTAATCAAGGTATGCCTGTAATATAGCAGTGTGTGTGCACAGCAATCACTATTTAACAAGTATACCTAGATTACTATCTTTAAATTTTGAAAATTTATTCACAATTACCACTTGAAAATTGATGGATATGTTTTGAAAACAGAGAGATGCATTGAATTATACAATTTACACTATTTAGAATAATTAATTTGGTGAGCTTATAAAATAAAGTAATATATTTCCTCTCGCTCTTAATATTAAACCCCCCAATGAAAAATTTGTAGCCTTAATGTATAAATCTTTGCCAAGAAAGGTAAAAACAGACTGTTTCCTGAATAACTGCATTTCACAACCATTTGTATCAGACATTGGACACAGTGATAATTCTAACAAATTTTATTTAGAAATATAACTTGATCCATAGCCTGTATATTGTTTCACTTTTTGTTCATTGTACTAAGATGATGCTCTCTTGTTTACAAAACTGTTTGAGAATTAAACTGGAGAGTGAATATGTTGATCGCTTTTCTTCTTCTCAATGTTTGGTTTCTCGGAGCCAGCACAATAAAAAAATCATAATGATAGCAAGAAAGTCAAATCAAAACAGAAAGAAAAATACAATCCTCTGATTATTTGTTCAAAAACAGTACACTCTCCAGGACAAAAATGTTTATGATTAATAATATTTTGATATAAATATCAGTTTCCTAAATTTAAGGCAGAAAAACATGTTTTCTAAATATAACTAATTCATAAGGGTTGAGGGCAGGGTTGAGGAAAAGATAAGTTTTTAGCTATCTAAAATAAAAATAGCCAATAATTACATGCTTCACTTTAAGCTGACTTTTAAAAAACACCCTATAATGCTGACACTTAACAAGAGGGGCTGGCTTGATTTCTATTTTGGATTTTGTTCTAAAATATGCTACTAGAAATAACACACACACAGGTATTTTAGAACACAACAGCCTGCCATATAACTAGCAATACATCCCATCATTGTTGTCATGGGATTCTGACATCCACTGGTCTGTTTTTACAATAAATTTGTAAAGCTCTTAAATGGTGCTGAACTAATGGAAAGGCTACTAATAACTACAATACATATGACCTTCTAATTTTTTTTCAAAATAATCTTTTGGGGAGCTAATGCAGGTATCATATCATTGCATAGTTAAATCACATCAAGCAGTGTTGTACAATTGCTACCACCATCAGTTACAAAGCATTCTCTCTCTTCCTGAACTTATTGATGTCATCTCTGTTCCCCCAACCCAAACCTACTGTGCATCCTAGGAATCTTTAATTTTACTTTATGTCTGTATGAGTTCACCAATCCCAGGTTTCATATACTGAAAACAACAAGAACAACTGGAAAACAAACAATTCCCAAACAGAAAAACACATAACAGAAATTCAAAAGGGCTCCCAATGACAAAATGAATCAAAACTAAGCCCCAAATGAAAAATTAAAAAACAGAAAATGCCGAAGAATAGATCAGGTCCAATATATGGGGATTGAACTGACCATGTGCTAATGTTTCAAGTCAGGTTACTCTTTTTCTTCTCCTATAGTCTTCCCTCCAATGTACTCCGTTTTGTTACCAGTTTATTCCCAGCCCTCCATTACGTATGCTCTTTTGATATGTTGGGGAAGAATAATTGCAAGAGCTTTGGACTAAGCTTACTCACTGGGAGTCAGCAGGCAGAGGGCTACCAGTCACTGGTGAAAGACTTTATTCGAGGCACCCTTGGAAGCATCCAATGAAAATCTCATCTCTGCTAGTTAGAGGACAAGAAAAAATGGGAACTGGATACAAAATTCAATATAAAGGATAGCAGAGCTCCAAAAAGGTTGAAATTCTCAACCTCACCAAGTGTGCCAAGGTCAGCATGCTGAATGAGAAACTGAACACTAAAATGTGAAATAGTGACTTTCAAATTTGAGTCATTTAAGTGTTAGCATGGCCCTTGTTCCAACCAGGAAATAGAAGGAATGCAGTTGGTATCCAAATCTGGTTCACGGTGGGTACATTGGACCTCTAGGTCTAGTTCACACTAACTTCTAAAGCCCCTCCCATAAATGTATCATTTGAATGAAGGTACATGGAAATGAGTAGAATGTGATTTCCCTGTGTGGTAATTGAAGTCACATTGATGAAGCTCTCAGTGAAGCAGGAGAATCACTCTCTCCCTAGTCTGTCCCATCACCTCTCACTCTTCCAGAGTTAGTCGTAGCTCGCAGAGTTGGGCTGCCCTTCTGGGTTTTCAGGACAATACATAATAGAAAAATCTTCTTTCTGTAGGGAACAGTTGGTGGTTTCAAACTGCTGGCCTTTCAGGTAGCAATCCAACCTATAACCTCCTACATCAAGATAACGAATCAGAAATGCTATTACATCTCAAATACACTAGCAGAGATTACTGCTACTGTCAAAAATTAGTAGGGCAATGGAACAGTTGTCTTCAACATATCCTGATCTAATCAACCAGTTGGGTCCTTTGAAAAAATCAAGTGAATTCTGGGATACAAGAGGTTATTTTTACAAACCAAAAAAGAAAAAAAAAGCAGCATTATTAAGATCTGTTCAACATGCATGCAAAAACTATACAATAAGAAAGGAAGCGTGAATGGATGCATTTGAACTGTGGTAGTTGCAGAGAATACTACCAATACTACCAAGTGAATGAATCGATCTAAAATTAAAAGTTGCAGAATGCTTCTTCAAAGTAAGGATGGTGAGATGTCCTACTGTTATTTTGGACACAGAATCAGGAAAGGCCAATGGCTAAAGACATAGTGACACCATATTGGCAAAGTTGAAGGTCAACAAAAACAATGCCACCACTCAGTGAGACAGACGGGCACAAACATTTGAACATATCAAGAAGTAGGAAGGTGGTTCAGCACCAGGTAACGCGTCCTTTGTTTAGACAAAAGGCTGATATGAATCAGATCACTTGATGAATCTAACTACAGCAATATTAAAGAAGAGGCCCACAAGTAGGTCTCATTCATGTGGGTTAAGCAATAGCATAATTATGGTCTTTCCTCCAAGCTGTTGATAACTCTTGCTGCATTTGTATTATGTAACATAATCAACTTGGACTCTCTGACCTTCTAGATATAACACAGAACATCACTTTGATACACTAGAACATGTTAATAAAAGGCAAGAAGTGCTATGATATTTGAAACCCTTAGTATGATATATGATGAAATCAGATGGTAAGAGATAAAACCTATTGATATTTAGGGATTAAATAGTTTTTAAATCTACAGTGATATGGAATGTACGAGGACAATCTTCCAAAGCAAGAAACAGACTAATGTGTCGCACACCTCCAACGTTGATGAAGAAAGCAGTGTGTGGTAGCCTCTGGTGCTAGCTAGAGGCATATTCAAGATACTCCAGTGTCAGCTCTGAGTGGAGCCCAGAGCAGAAAGGTCTGCTGCAGGTCCATGCTTCAGTACACGCAGGGTGTCTATTGAGGCTTATTATGAGCAAACCCTATAACGTTAAATATTTATGCTAGACAAAAAAAAATCACCTTGCAGGTTTTATAGCAGTTCCCCATGATGCAGACTCTCGATGCAGACCTCTGGAGTCCTGAAAGAAGCCCATGTCATCTACAATGAAAATCATAGCTTGCTTGAAAAACACCTCAGGACATGTCAATGTGTCCAGGAAGATAGAGCCTAAGTGTCTGGTCCACCTCTTGGTAGTCACACACTATGCCCGACCTATGACTGCCTTTATAAAGTACTCATAAGGAAAAAAATGTTAAAGCTTGGTCTATGATTAATTAGGTCAGAATGAGGCATGGTGGCATGAGAGGATGCTCTTGCAGTGGTTAGAGTTTCAGGGGATGATCTCAGGCACCTACTTTACGTATAAGCACTTTTAAAAAGTACTAAAATAAAGTACTTAAAGTAGTAAAAATATTAAGATACATGCTTAAATTTAGAAAGAATACATCTGGATTTGATGACAGTAGCAGATGGATTTTCTGGTTAATCAAGACCACAGGGTAGTAAATGATTTAATGAGCTCTTCTAGTGAAGAGCTGCAACTCTTGCCGTAGGACCTTTTCCTGCCTGAGCCTGGTAAGCAGATGAGGGAAGAGACTGATCGGATTCACCTGCAAGTAAGGGTGACCAGCATTCCCTGCAATGAGATTCTGCTGCATGTAAAATGAGTCCATTGGGAAGCAGGAGGGGGGCTCTCATTACCAGCAAGAACCAGGAGTAGAGAGCAGCATCCTCTGGACCGGAAATCTCTGTGGCTCTACAGAGAGCTATAACATCACAGGGACAGTGGCAGAAGCAGGAGTCAGAGAATGAAACAGGTTCATGCTGAGCCACAAAGCAAGTACATCCGAGTGCTGCTGTTCAAAAGACTGGCTTGTGAGGAGGGGTCCCGCTGATCCAAGTACTTAAACCGGACTGCACTTAGCTGCCTCTTCAATTGTGTGATCCATTACTTGATGCAATTTCTTCAGAAAATTGATCCATTTGTTCAGCGAGTTCATCAGAATGGGAAGTATAAGAAAGTCAGTTGTCTGATTCTACTTACAATATAAAAAGTGGTAAAGGAAAGAGATGAGCTCAGGGGTTTGAAGGTGCATCTCAGAGAAAAACCTCAACTTTTCCACTTGTGCCACAAAGGAAAGCCTTATTTCTTTCAGCATCTGAGTGGATGTTGTCAAAATCCAACCCTAGAATGTTATAATCAGAGTGACTGGATTACAATGCCAAATAAGTTCTCAACCTAGAATGGTGTCTGATGTTAAAGAGAAGGTATTAATTGGGAAAAATAGGACCCTGAAATGTGGGATGAAGCTATATGAGCAGATAACCAGGAGACACTGGTTCCCTAAAATCTATTGAGGCACATGAGCTACCAAGACTTCCCCTCCCATCAGAATCCACTATCAGTAAAACTGTTGTCCAATCCACCAACACCTGAGATTAACTCACATGTACACACTGACATGACCCCTGAGGTTTATCTGGGACATTGCCTAAGGCAGATGCTTAACAAGATGCTACTGTTTCCCTGACGAAAGTCTCATGTGATAACCAAAGGTGAAGTACAGATGTTTGATTACCCAGAAAGAGAAGTATGACTATCCTATGAAATTGGGAAAGCGTTCTAATATTAATGAACAATAACCTGGAAAATATACATGGGAATGGTTTTTAAGGATGTGGGAAAATGGGACAGGGCCATAAAGTTGGATTAATCTGAAGTCATTTACATGAGTCAAAAAAGCATAGTCTTCATTCATATTTCAGTTCCAGCGGCTAGCAGATCTTCCAGTTTATTTGGTTGATTTGCTTTGGAACATGAGTGGTAAGATAGTCTACCTTTTTAGATCAACCAAATGACAGTCTTCATCAGATTACCAGAATAAGTTGACTTTCAATCAATTCCCAGCCTGCGGCCAGTTTAAAGATCCACACCCCGTGAAGTAAGGGGAAGCCCTTTCCCTTTGTGAGGGCTGGGAGTCATAAATGGGCTCCACGGGGACTTCTACTTACCAAGTCGTATTACACTACTGCCACTGCCCAATGCCATCAGCAGCAGAGACCGTCAATGAGTCTATGCTGTGGCATCAATCCTCAGGAGCTCAGCCAACAGCGTGGTGGCAGGTTGATAATATAAGACCCCTTCAATCATGCAAAGAACAATGCTTTATTCTTACTGGAATATACTCTGACTGTGGACATGAATTTACCTTCCTTATTGTGGTTGTTACATAATGGCTTCTCAATTTGAGGATTAAGAGTGTAGGGTTGGAGTCTAGTCTAACAATCAGATCATAGCCAATGAGACATCTGTGTGGGCATGGCTTTCTCCAGAGAATTCTAGGAAATCCTGTATTTCATCCTCGGAGTTGGGAAACACTTGTCTCCCTCTGCCTCTCCCTGTGTGATATTCTACTGATGAGGCTGACTCCCTGTGAGACATCCCTGTAGGGAAGCCACATGGACCTCCGCTGGTGCTTTCAGGACCTCGGACTTGAAGAAGCCACATGGAGACCCCTGCCAGCACTCAGACGCTTACAACCCCACAGGATCAAAAGACTTTTTAGCAGTGGTTGTCATTGCCCATGTTTCCTGAGTCTGAAGAGGACTTTATAGATTGGTATCAAACATATGGGATAATATTGGACTCATGGGCTTGGACTGGACAGGGTTGGGATGCTTTCTTAATGTACAATTACCCTTCATATAAAACTCTCTCTTATACATATAAGTCTCTATGGATTTGTTTCTCTAGTGTGCCCAGACTAACATGCCTATGTATGATGCTTCTGCCAAAGCTACCATCATCCTCACTCTTTCAAAATTCTTTACCCACCAGCATGGTATCCCACAGAGTATCACCTCAGATCAAAGGATTCATTTCACAGCAAATGAAATCATTTGGTGTTACTATGCTACACATCATCCTGAAGCAGCTGACCTGATAAAATGATGGATGACCTTCTAAGGCCACAATTACAGTGTCCACTTGTGGGCAGTACCTTGGTGAATTGGGCAAATATATTCTCCAGGAGGCTATGTTCTAAACCAAATTATAATTGTAAGCCCTGAGGACCAGTGACATACTAGCTTATGTGTTTGATTGTGGCGAAGAAGTTTACATACACTTGCTTCCTCTTTGCTATATTATAAATATGGGTATATTTACAGTTCATCCAAATATGTTAGCAGAAATACTGTTTGCAAAATCTATATGTGCTATCTTGGAAAACATTGAAACCAATTTTAGATTCAGTATTAACAGTAGATTATATATTTAGAACAGTTGGGAGAGATAATTTTTCATAAGAATGTCACCTTGCTATTTATGGAAAAAGCAAATATTCATTTCTTACCAATGTATCACGTGGATTAAGGGGTATCCCACCAATTGTAGAGATTTTGATATCTTCACTGTAAAGGAAGTCTTGGAAACTTTGAGAAATATTTTCATCAAGAGCTTTATATATCTCGGTGTATGGTTGAGCGAAGCCTTTCAGTATAACATAAATTCCTTCATTTCCCATTACTGAAACAAAACAAATATATGTATATATATTTATATATCAAATAAACAAAACAAACATATGTATATATCTGAAATATCTGTATTTCAGATTTTATATTCATATTATTTAATGTAGATGGGACTAATATTCCTATAACACTTTCTTTTTACCAGATTCCTTATATTTCATAAAGTGAGTGTGAAATTATACAATACTTCTAAATATTCACTGCTGTTGTATCCATTCCAATTCCAATCCATTCCAATGTTACTCTCCATGAGTAAAGTGACCAGATTTTAACCTTGATAAAGCAGAACACCATTCATGGAGGTGACGGGGGGAGGGGAGGGGCTTATTCTCTTCCCGCCCGTTCTCCCTCTTGTCATGCATTCTTTCCAAAACTTGGCACTTTTTAAAAAAATGCCGCGGGATGCAGGTAAAATTTTTTAGAGCCGAGACTGTCCCGCCAGAAGCGGGACATCTAGTGTTTCCACCACTGTAAATATGTATAGGAGCACAGAGCCTCTGGAAGACCAGGAAGTGGATTTGATCTTGGGATTCGCTGTCCAAGGCTCATAGCCGGCATTATCAAGCCTCCATAAGACAACACTTAGGCATTTACCACCACTACCACTGCACCCCCAAAGGAATTCAAACAAATGATCTTTGGTGGCACCGTGGTTTATGAAGTGCGCTGCTAGCCACAATATCTGCCACAAGAAACACCAGCCACTCTATAGGGGGGAGAGGGAGAGACAGACAGAGACAGACAGAAGACTTTGTACCCCAGTAATGGTCACAGGCTTGGGATCTCACAGTGGGTAGTCCAACAGAGTCCCTACGAATAAGAATGGATTCAATCGTGGTGACTTCTGAGTTCCCAAATAACAAGAAAAGAAAAGGCTTGTCTACATATGGAGTGTCCTTTTCAGATCATTATATATTATAAACATATATGCATGTGTACATATATAGATAGAGACACACATATAACTTTTGGTGACTCTAAAACAGGATACAGACCCTATTGGTTTCTGAGACAGCAAAGCTTTACAAAAGTTGAAAGCCTCCTCTCTCTCTCTTGGATCAGCTGGGGCTTCAAACCGGTCGCATTACAGGTAGCAAGGCCACAGCTAACTCACTACGCCACCAGGGCGATTGACTGCTGCTTCCATGAGCATCCGCTGTGGGTCTAAGCGAATGAAATCCCCATCTCTCATGAAGAAGGTAGCTTGGAGATGAGAAGGGAATGGAAGAAAGTAATGTTTAGCAACTTCTACTTGACTTTGTCACTCTCCAGGTAAACTTGCAAGCAATTCAAATATCAATCAGTTCCAGCCCTTCCATTTCCTTTGAAGAAGAAAGTTATGAAAACCAGGTGTCTCTCTAAATTGTCTAGATTGGTTTATAGGATTAGAGCAAAGCATTCAATTGCTGTAATAAAGTCTTTCCTGACACATCTCATTAATTTGCTGTACGTAGAAACCTTTAAAATATATTTTCAAGGACAACTGTTTGTTCTGTGCTTGAAAATATCAACTCTTTTGCTTGCATGTTGTGTTTCTCTAAATAGTGTATTTATTAGCCAGACTCTCTTGACCACTACCCACACACTGCAACTAAAAGGGGGTTGTTTTTCAGGTTTGCTTTAAAGTCAGTTATTTTTCTTGGATACCCGAATTTAAAATAGATTCCTTTCTGGAAAGGACAATACCACTCTTGCTGTGATCTCATCTATATCATGAGGAAACTATAGCCATTTCTCTTTTAACTGCTTACAGGTGCGCTGGTAGTCAACATACTGCAAAGATAAAAAGACGAATACAATTCGGTAACTAGCATTGGTATTTCAACCAATTACATAGAGGAAGAAAGAAACTCACCATGCACATTTATTTTCTGGGTTTGGATAATGTTATGTGCAACTTTCTAATGTAAACAATTATGAAGAAGATAAGCATTGCATGACAAAGCACTGATTGCAGGGGCTGCTGATTGCCCCTCCAAGCAAACTCTCGCCCCGGACTCACTTCCGACTCAGAGCGATGCTAGAGGACAGAGTAGAAGTGCCCCAGTGGGTTTCAAAGACTGCAACTGTGTTTGGGAACAGAAAGCCTCCTCTTCCTCCCATGGAGCATCTGCTTGCACCCCACTTCTGCCCTGGAGGATAGCAACCCAGCAACTAACCAGGGCACTCCCGGGCCATTTTTTTACCCACCCAATAGTAATCTCTCCTCTTCCTTTACTAGGAAAACTACAACTTTTATTGAGTGTTGCATTTAAACTTTTATTATTATTATTATTATTATTATTTCTCCAAAACGTTTATACGTGAGGCCAGGGAATGCATGTTGGTTGTTGTCTTTAGGCATCAACTAGTTGGTTTCAGCCCTGAGTCACAGAACACCCTCTGCACTACAGAACGAAGCCCTGGCAGACCCTATGCCATCCTCGTGAGCCGACTGTTGTGGCCCATGTGTCAGTCTACCCCATGAGGGCCTTCCTCCTTTGGGGGCTCCCTCCACTTTACTAAACAGGATGTCCTTACCCAAGGACTATTTTCTCCTGACAATATTAGGTATGTAAGACGAAGCCTTTCCATCCTTGTCTCTAAGGGTCACTCTGGCCTTACTTCTTTCTGTTTATCCTTCTAACACTCCATGGTACTTTCAATATCCTTCTAGCACTCCATGGTACTTTCAATATTCTTCTCCAGCAGCACAACTCAACTGCGTCTATTCTTCTATGGTCTTCCTGATTCAATGTCCAACCTTGACATGCATACGTGGTGCAGTGTAGAAGACCAGGGCTTAGGTCAGACCCACCCTTATCCTCTAGAAACATGCTGACTCTTGTGCAGCAGATTGACCTAACGCAGCCAATCTTTTGATCGCTTGTCTGCTGTTGCCATGGAGACTGATTGTGGGTGAAAGCAAGATGAAATCCTTGACAACTTCACATTTTTCTCCATTTTTCATGACGTTAACTTTTGGCCTCGTTGTGCGGATTTGGATTCTCTTTATAAATAAAAGGCTATATTCCTTGATCTTCATCAACAAGTGCTTCAAGTTGTCCTCACTTTTAGCATGTATACATGTGTCGCATGCATACTGTCGCTTGTTAAGAAGCTTCCTTCAATCTTGATGCTGCATTTTCTCCAGAGAACCCTATTTTTGTAAATATTTGCTCAGCGTACAGATGGAATAAATATGGTGAGATGATACCTCCCTGACACATACTTTCTGCTGATCTTATCCCATGTAGAATTCCCATTTGATCCAAGTGCAGGTTCTGCAAAAGCACAACGCCGTGTTCTAGAATTCTCATTCTTCTCAAGACTTGTTATGATCCACACAGTCAATAAAACACAAGTAAATATCTTTTCAGTACTTTCTGCTTTTAATCAACATCTATATGACATAAGCAACAGTGGCCTTATTCCATATCCTCTTTGGAATCTGGCATGTACCTCTGGCATTGCCTATGAATGTATTGCTCCAACTGTACTTAGATGATCTTCATCAAAATTTTATTTAAATTTTATATTAATGCCATTATTGCATAATTTGAGCATTCTGTTGGGTTACCTTTGCTTGTAATGGGTACAAATATGAATTTCTTCCAGGCAGTTGGTCAATTATCCATCTTCCATATTTCTTGGCATAAATGATTGAGTGCTTCCAGTGCTTCAACAACCTGTCGAAACATTTGAATTGATATACCGTCAATTCCTGCAGACTTGTTATTGGTTAATATTTTCTGTGAAGTTTGGACTTCTTCCTTCAGTGTCACTGGTCCTTCCTCATATGCTAACTCTTCAAAGGGTGGAATGCCAACTAGCTCTTTTTGGTAGAGTGGCGAGATATTTTCCATCTTCTTTTTATGCTTTATGCATCTAAACAGGAACCAATATTTTGCCTATAGGATCTTTCAATCTTGCAACTCAAGGCTTGACTTTTTCTTGAGTTCTTTCAATTTTACATGCTAAATGTGCTCTTCCTTTTTAGTTTCCTCATTCTGGGGTTTTATACATTTCATTATAACATTTTACTTTGTCTTCTTAAACTTTGCTCTGAAATTTTCAGGCCAGCTCTTTGACATCAATCATTTCTCACTCTTTATCTTGGCCATCTCTCATCCCCAACTCCTCTCCCTTGCCTCCCCGTTCCCTTGCCTCATGTTCTCTCTCATCCTCTCTCTACAGGTGGACCACCAAGTGGTGCTGAGTTGAGCATGATACCG
Source organism: Nesogale talazaci (assembly GCA_004026705.1). Lineage (NCBI taxonomy): Eukaryota > Metazoa > Chordata > Mammalia > Afrosoricida > Tenrecidae > Nesogale > Nesogale talazaci. Next base: position 18,922 of record PVJH01026691.1, read on the forward strand.
TGAAATGTGTCTGACTCCATTATTTTTATCTTTCATATCCTCTATGACATTACTATAATCTTTATTAATCATCATTTTACAATTATGCCTACCAGACTCATGATGAAATGTGATAGGCTGGTTACTCTGACACAGCATCACTTCATATGATCAATAATAAAAACCTAACTGTAACATTGTGAGTCTAAGTGTCAGGAGGCCTGGTATAGGGTGGTACAGAGGGTTACATGTTGGACTTTTACTGCAAAACCAGCAGTTCAAATCCTCGAGTTGCTCCTGGGGAGAAAGATGAGGCTGCCTGCTCCAATCAATATTGGTTTACTAAATAACCATTGAATTCATTTGTTAGTTTTATGGTATTAGTGTTCACATTTATATAATACAATACAATATTATGAGACTCTTAAGGAGTTAAACTGATTTATAAAATATATGATTTATGTATAGGGAAATATTTTTGACACATAATATCTCATTAATTACAAATCATGCATATTATTTTCTTATATTAAGCTATTCTGGGAGCTGCTAACTCTACTAGTGCCATGCTTGTAATGAAACAGGTGACTTTTTTTAAAGAAAATATTTTTACTAGACTAAGGTAAATGCATTTTTTTATATTTTGCTATATATAAATTATACTTACTTTTCAAAATAAGATATTATAAATGCATCAAGTTGTATTCTAAGAGGCAGCAGGCTTCAATTTAATGACAATGCTGTCGTGCATTTTATAAACTCTGTAGAGTAATGCACTGATGGAACCAACTTCCAGTATTCTAGCTTCTAATAGTGCTAAGCTAGGTAAAATTTTCTCTGTGCATTTAAAACGTTATTTATTTTTCAATTATTCAGCAAATGTGGTAAGATTTTATGCTTAAAAGGAGTAATATATCATAAATTTCAAAACTGATATAATAACCCAAATCTTCCAATGAGAAGGTCTTTTTAAAAGTTCTGGAATAAGCTGAATTTTAAAAGTTAGACATGTTAATGACATAGATTGTGTTTCATTATAATAATTTAGTTAAAACTAAGGTTTAAATGCACATATTGTACAAAGTAATGTCAATTTGGGAAAGCCACTTTTAGTTTGATATCAAAATGTATAAAACATTTATTCAAATATCTCAGATAAAGATTGGTCTTCAGCTTCTTTTTCATCACTCACCTCATCACCCCAAAGTTTGTAAAACATGTTTCTTTACTGCGAGCTCACTTATGATTTATTATATTTTGTTTGTTTAAGTAATGACGTTCCTGGGCATTGTATCACAAGCTACAGGTATGGCAGCTTTCCCTACAGCTTTAACACATTTCTCTTTTTTCTCTCTGCTAAATATATCAGTAAACTGTATTACAAACCTACCTGCCTAATTTATTTCTAAAGCTTTTTCTAGAATTGAAAATAAATAAAAGGGAAAAAAGGAAACAAAATCAAAGAATAACACCTACAGAGGACCAGAATTGTACTATAACTTTTTACCATAGATAAGAAATTTGTTCTGGTAATATATCTAAATTAATATACTGTCAAAATGTATTCTGTAGACATTTGAAAATAAAATAATTTAAAAGAATTTTCATAAATATTTGGAAAGATTAAACTGGGGGTATAAATACTTGAATGGGGCAAGCACAAAATTAGTATCCAAGATGAAGCTAAAAATAAACACGAAGAGAAATAGAAAATATAGCAGAAACAGAAGAGTCACACACAGATTTTGAGAATATTTGGAATTGACACACAAGTCTATATACATATTGTGTAAACATTATAACAAGGTCACTAAAGAAAAAAACATTGCATTTGCACGATGCTCTCAGTGAAGACCTGGGATAGTATGAATGAGATGGTTTCAAGTCATAGAGACCTCAGAAGATGGAAGCGAACACCCCTCCAGGTGTCCAAGATGGTAAGTCTCTGCAGAAATAGGACGTCCTTCTTTTGGAGACCCACTGGTGGTTTCAAAGTGCTCGTCTTGTGGTGAGCAACATAAACCAATAACCTACTGGACCAACAGGCGTCATCCTTCAAAAAAAATCCCAACGTTGTTATAAACGTCTAAATACTGAAAGAAAAGGCATTTTTTTCTCAGCAATGAGAAATTTCCTAGTATGGGACACTTCATAGCATAAAATAAGAGATAGCTAGACAAAAAACATCTGAAAGCACAAAGTCTTTATTCCCATGTATAAAATATATAACTCACATAAGTTTAAGGAAAACATCTGACTAGTATCAGAGAAAAATTAGATAAACTTAAAACACCGATGAAAATGACATTTTAATTTCCAGATTTTGCAAATGTCAACAAAGGTGACAACATCAAGGTACTCAGGAACACATTTCATACAATGATTTATCCAGGTAATCTCCATTACATCAAAAAGAGTAGAAGAAATATTTTTATAAGGACTTCAAGAAATTTCCTAGTCAACCAGGATGCAATCTTTCACCGACGAAACAAGATTTCTCTGGTCCCCCGCTCCCACTAGCGTGACCCCGGTCCTGCCCTACACTTCGAGCGAGATCAGAGCACATACACTGGGGACACAGAGGAAAAAGGAGGAGCGGATACCAGAGGCTCAAGTGGAAACCATGTGTCTTGAGAACGATGAAGGAAACAAATGTACAAAAGTGCTTGGCACCATGGATGCATGTGTGGGCTGTGATAAGAGCTGTACAAGCCCTCAACAAACATATAATTTTTTTTAAAGAGTTCAGTCTACCCGGAAACCAGCCCAGATAAATTCCTTAGGCACAAAATGGAAGTAGTATACCTAGAGAGTAGAGGGAAGGTGGGAGGAGAAGGGGGAGGAAGGGGGAACTGATTGTAATGATCAACACAGTATTAACCAAACCCTCCTCCCTCCACCCAGGGTGATGAACAACAGAAACATGGGTGAAGGGAGACAGTGCTCCATCAAGGGGACACCAGGATGAAGGAGGAGAAGGAGGAAAAAAAGAGCTGATAGCAAGGGCTTAAATAGAAAGCAAATGTTTAGAAAATGATGATGTTAACATATGCACACATGTGCTTGATACAATTGAGGAACTGATGTATGGATTGTTGTAAAAGCTGTAAAAATCCCCCAATAAAATGATTTAAAAAGAAGAGGAAGAAATTTCCTACTATGAGACTTCAAAGCATAAAATATTAAATAACTAGACAATAGACATCTGAAAGGCATGAATATAGTAAGTTAATTTATAGTAATTATAAATAACATATAAATAATGCACCTTATATTATATATCACATGTAAGTAATATAATAATAAATGTTAATGAACATAGTAAAATACGAAATGATTAGACAATAAGCATCCAAAATGAATTAATAACACCAATAAGGAAAGATATAATTAATAATTTTGGTAGGGAATATTCACAAAGTCCAACACCAAACAGATAGTTTGATCAGGCATGCCAAAGGGACTTGGTGTTTCAAAGAGCTACAACTGGACAGATAAGGTGATATTGTAAGCTGGCCTCTTTAGCCTATAAAATTAAGATTAGGTAGTATCACTCTGCCTGGGGAAGCCTTTCCTGATCTTTGTTTTGCTCCTGCGTAGTCTTATGAATCCCCATCCCTCCTCTGCTTTTTCACAGCATTTCTGTTCAGGCACTCTGCATTTTTAGTCTGTGCCAAGAGGTTGTAATCTCCCGAGAGAATGAACTCTGACTTCGCTCTCAGTCACTGCAGCCCTTAATACGTTGCTTGACGATTTTAGGCATTGACAGATTAAAGAAAGTTTAATAAATGACACCTTATTTTATTTCCAAATTATTCTATCTTATTCTACATCCAAAGAATCTCACAGAAACACTAGGGAACACCTCTCGTCCTCCCTCTTAGAAATCTGTCTTTTGAGGTGCAAAATACATACTACATTTTTTCTTAATACATAACTTGGGAGCCTAGGAAAATATTACAAGGTTAGACAAACTTTAAAGCAGTCCATTTATTTTATGAAACCTTTATTATAAATTCTGAATAGTTTCAGAAATAACCTAACACAAGCAGTAAGTATAATATGAAGTTATCTTTGAGATGAGGCTATTGCTCTTAGGGACTTTTTTTTTTTTGAGTTCTTTGAAGTGCCCCAAGTAGCTGAGGAAGGGGTCCTGTGGAACCATCCAATGTGGTCTTTGTGAGGCACAATTGACTAACTGGCAGTGAGTTTGGTTTTAAATAGTCTTGTTAAGTCATAAACCTTTCTAAGAATATTTATGTAACTCATAGAAGACAATCTACAGATAAACTGAATATTTACTTAAATATTACAACAACAAACACAAATTTTATTTGTTTTGGTTTTTTTTTGGGGGGGGGGGCATCACTGCTCTCCGATGGTGGGAGTAGGAGGCCCAGCCCCACTGCTGGAATTGAACCTCCATCCCAGTGGGCCGCAGTCCCGCGCACAACCACTACGCCACCGGGGCTCAGCCAACAAACACAAATTTTAATCACAGAACTAAGAGCGGAAAATAAATTTACTTTATTTGAGGCACAATATCCTATGGAGTTGTCTCACAAATTAGCCCTTTCTAATCCTAGACTAAAGGAAGAACGACAACGGTTCTGGCAAAAGCACGATAGAAGGCATGACAAAATAGACACCCTTAAAAAAGTACAAAAAACAATGGCCTAGTGGTCCAATGGAGAAATAAAGTCTCGCTAAAAAAAGATCTAAAATGACTTTAGGATGGAGAAATTTATTATTAAAACATAGGTAAGATTTTGTGAAAACATATATAAAGAAAAATATGGGCAAAATTAAGAAACAGGGAACCAGAGTAACTTGAGGACACTTCAATCATTCCAGAAGATTGAGCAGGAACAGCCGGCAACTCAATCTGTTAGAAGGACAATACAATGCGAAGACTAGATGTAGCTGGGAGGCATTAAAAACTAGAAATATGGTTAAAATAGCCAAGTAGAAAAGGTTTACTCATGGAAATGAGAGAAATGCCTTTTAGAATCATTAACTCTTACTTTCAATTTTTAAATTAATATTTTAAAATAAAAAAATACACAATGCTTTAAGAACAAGGCAGTGTGTGCATTCTTCACAATGTTGAAGTAATCATTTATAATCTGTAAAACTGTATCAAGAGACTTCACAATTGCCAGACTATGAAATGTGACTTCTAATTGTTTTGTCATAAATAAATTCAAAGCACAGGTAAATTCTTAACAGGAAAATAATCAATGCTACAGTAGTTATAATAAGACAAAGACTAAAATCTTTTTACAAAGAAATCTATCAGGTAAACTATGTACTATTTATTTAACAGAAATTTGCAATAAAACTGATATCGAGTAGGAATATTACTTACCAAAATAGTATATGATACAATATGTTAAATATGAAAATAGGAACCAAAATTGCATCTGATTTCAACTTGGAAAGGTTGCAAGGTATCAATTATAATGGAAGAAAATATCAGAATAGTAACAGTAGCAATATCTTTGGTCTTCTTTTATGCGGAATATGATTCATTTATAGACAGAAAGATATGTACTGAGTAATCTAGAAAGAATAAGGAAATAAGAAGCCAGTTTAAGACTATAAGGTCAGTCGTGATAAATCGGGACCTGTCTTGACACTAGCACAAATACACTGTTGTCTAGTCAATGACAACTTGCAATGACGCAACAGTGTTTCTGGTGCGCTGCAGTTTTACAGGGGCACACCCAGCTTCCACCCTCTTCCGTGGACCAGGTGAGGAGTTTGGACCACCAACCTTTCGCTGTTGATCCCACAATGCCACCAGAATGCTTGCACGCACAAAAGAAAATAAGAAAAAAGAAAGAGAAAAGAATATAAAAGTTGAATCCATAGGAAGGAGTTACAAACAACTCCACTGTTTTAAGTCTTTTGCAAAGGAAAATAGTTGCGCAATTAAAAATGATACTGAAAGCAAGATAAAAAGGTTTTGTAGGTTTCTTCCAAAGTGCCAGTAGGACTTCCACGAAGAGCTCTCATGTGCCATCTTAATTATTCAAATATCTAGCTAAGGCAAGGGCTAAATTTCAGTGGGGTTGAGAATCAAGAGTATATAAATTCAAGTTGAAGCATAGGAATAAATGAAAGCTTCTATGGAGAATATGAAACAAGAGAGAGAAATAACTCAGGAGAGGTACTAGCAGCAATTTGATAGTGGACAAGAAGATGGTCAGTCTACAGAAACAAAATTGAATTAAATCATTAAAAGGTGATCTTTACCAAATACTCAGTTCTTCTGGATATGTTCAAAGTTTGTCTCTGGATGTCACTGAATCCTATTAGCTATCAGGGACCTTGAGTGACAGAGTAGAATTGCCCTGTAGGTTTATATTTACTGAATCAGGTCACCATGCCTTTCTCCAGGAAGGTCACAGTCAAACCACCAATTACCTTGCATAATGCTTAACCTATCTCACTACCAGAAACCCTTAAAATAATCCATACCAAAGCATAATGCTCATTTTGAATGACATGTTAAAGAGCCCTGACATTGTGGTAGGTTTGGTATTACCCTACTAACTATGAGGTTGGCAATTCAAATCCATTAGCAGTTCCATTGGACAAAGATGAGGCTGTCTACTCCACAAAGATTTAAAGACTCAGAAACCTGACATAGAATTGATTCAGTGGCAGTGGATTTGGTTGGGTTAAGTATACTATTGAAGTTTTTACTTGAACAATCCATGGATAAAAGCGAATTTATCAAAAAAATAAAAATTTTAAAAATTTTAAAAAGCAAATTTATCTAAAAGAATGAATAAGCTACATCTTTTTAAGATGATTATTAAAAAATAAATATATTCGTCATTGTCAAAGAAGTTTTCCCAGTCTGCTCTCTTACTACACTCTTGGTGAATTCTTTCAATCTGCACAGGTGTTTTATCTTTAGTATATTCCATTTGTCTATTTGAGTCTCCTCTGTTTGTGTCTTTCCCTATTTCTGTTAGCCTATGTAGTCCTCGTGCCAGTGTTCTCAGATTGTTCCCAATTCCCTCATTGATGGCCCTAATAGTTTGGGGTTTTACTTCAAGGTCTGTAATCCACCTTGAATTTATTCTAGTGCATGGAGTGAGGTAAGGGTCTTGCTTCACTTTTCTACAGGTAGATATCCATTTTTTCCTGTACCACTTGTTGGAAAGGGCATCTGTTTCCCATTTGATACTTTTGGGGCCCTTATCAAAGGTCAGTTGTCTGTATGCTTGTGTTTTTATTTCTGGATTTTCAGTTCTTTTCCATTGGTCTGAGTATCTGTCATTATGCCAACACCATGCTGTTTTGACTACTGTGGCTATATAGTATGTGCAAAAGTCAGGTAACGCAAGCCCTCCCACGATGTCCTTCTTCTTGAGTAGTTCTCTACTAATTCTGGGCTTCTTCCCTCTGCATATGAAGTTGGTAATCATTTTTTCCATTTCTTTGAAGAAGGAGGATGGTACTTGTATCGGTATGGCATTAAACTTATATAGTGCCTTGGGTAGAACTGTCATCTTTACTACATTGAGTCTTCCAATCCACGAGCATGGGATATTTTTCCATTTCTTGAAGTCATTCTTGGTTTCTTGTAATAGTGTCCTATAATTTTCCTCATATAGATCTTTTGTTCTTTTATCATTGTGGCAGTCATGTGCTTAATGTTAATTTTATAATTGAAATGTAGATGGGGCGTCTGGCCTGTTAATCAGGAGAAAGCCATTGAGTAGCTGATAAGGCCTCTGTGTGGGCATGGCTTTCACCTGAGACTCCAGGGAAATCTCATGATATTTCCCTCATGAAGATGAGAAGCTATCTTCCCCAGCTGTTGGAAGTTAGTTTGAGAGATGATTAACCACAGGCAACACAGAATGGTGGCGGCTGGGAGCCTGGAGTAGCCGGTGGAGAGACCACACGGCTGAGCCCTAATGAAGACAGGCCTCTGAAGCTGGAGTGGCATGCTGTTGATGGACCTTAGCCCTGGAAGCTCTGCACCCTGAGCCCTGAGCCTTGCCAGTGCCAGAATTCTGCACCCACTGACCTGTGACTTCTTGAGTTGGAAGCAGACTTTATAGACTGATTTCGGGCATATGGGTTATTATTGGACTTATGACTTTGCACTGGACTGGATTGGGATGCCTTCTTAGGGTCACATTTCTTTTGTATATAAACCCTTTCCTTATACCTATATGCGTGTCTCTGACATTTGTTCCTCTAGTCTACCCGGACTAACACAGTCATGTATATCCCGAGATATTTCAATTTATGCTTGGCTATTGCGAAGTGTACCTCTTTTTTATCTCCTCTTCTGTGGTCTTATCTGATGTGTACAGCAGACCAATTGACTTCTGATCGCTGATCTTGTATCCTGCCACACTGCCATACTCTTCTATTGTTTCCAGTAATCCCTTTGTGGAGCTTTTGGGGTTTTCCATATATATAATCATATCATCTGCAAATAATGATAATTTCACCTCTTCGTGCCCCAGTCGTATACCTTATATGTCTTTTCTTTGCCTTATGCTGTTAGCTAAAACCTCCAGTACAATATTAAACAATAGAGGGGACAATGGACATCCTTGTCTGGTCCCTTTTTTCAGTGGGAATGTGTTTATCTTTTCTCCATTGACTCTCACATTGGCTGTTGGTTTTTCATATATAGCTTGTATTGTCTTGAGGAATTTTCCTTCTATTCTAAATCAGATAAAGGCCTTATTACTAAAATCTACAATACCCTGATAGCTTCCAAAAAGAGGAAAACTAACTGCCCACTGAGGAGGTGGGCAAAGGAATTAAACAGAAGTTTCACAGAGGCAGAAATCAGAGAGACCTATATATATATATATATATATATATATATATATATATATATGAAAATGCTCCTGCTCATTAGCCTTAAGAGAAATGCAAATCAAAACAACAATGAGATACCACCTAACACCGTCAAGGATAGCCCAATTCAAAAAGTCAGAAAGTAACAAATGCTGGAGAGCTGTGGGGAGATAGGGTCATTTATACACTGCTGGTGGACCTACAGGTATGTACAGCCACTATGGAGATTAATTTGGAGATACCTAAAACAGATGGAAATTGAACTACCATATGACCCAGCAATTCCCCTGTTGGGCATATACCCAGAAGAGACAAGCAACAATCCATGACTAGAGATCTGTGCTCCAATGTTCATCGCAGCACAGTTCACAATTGCAAGGAGTTGGAAGCAATCCATATTCCCATCAAGTGATGAATGGATTAAAAAGCTGTGGTATATACATACAATGGAGTGCTATGCATCGCTGAAAAGCAGTGATGAATGTATAAAGCACGTCACCGCATGGGAAAAACTGGAGGAAATTATGCTAAGTGAAGTTAGCCAAGTGCAAAAGGATGTGTACAATATGAATCCGCTGAGGTAAGCATATTACTAATTTTAAAATTGGAAAGGGGCATTGGGGAAAAGCTACTATATAGAGAAAATCCTGGGAGAAGGCCCAGGTAATATGGCAGGGGCCAGATCAAATCTAGGGCTACATATGGTAGCCATCTAGGATGGAGGGGCGGGGGGGGGGGGCAGATGGCGGTGTGTAGAAAGGGAAAGGGGCACTAAACCATCAAAGGGGAGCATATTGCTTTTATCTCCACAGGGAAAGAGGGACCAAACTTAAACCCAGAGACCCAGGATGTGAATGCAGCATGCCAGCATGGAGTGGACAACCAGTGGAGGGACCTGAGAACACAACCCCAACCCCAACTATAGGCGCAGCCACCTCTCTACCAGAGGAATTTGCCTTGGAGGCCAGCACTGAAGCTGAAGCTTGGGGAGTGAGATATGCCTGACCAGAGCACATGAGAACAAATGAAAGCGGAGGAAGAAAGAATGATGTGTATCCTGGCCCACCAAGCCTTCAGGACAAAATTCCCACTCAGAACAGCTAATGCACAAAGAGGTCTATACGGCCGGCCCCATTATGAAATATGGCTACCCTCGCTGACCCAAGGCCTATCGGAGCCAGGATGAAGAAGCGGGGTCAAGATTATACCCTGTCGGACACAACCACACCAATGCAAAGCACTAAGAGTGTGCAACAGGGTGTAGAGTCACAGATGGAGTGCCAAGGATATACTTTGGGGCCAAGGTATTGGCACCCCATCCGACTCAACCAGGGGTCCCTCTAGAAGATCAACTACAGACCTTGAACTTTATGCAGGTTTTTATATTGCTATTATTTTTATTATTCTGTTACATATTGTATAGTACATTGAGGGGGTTTCTTGCTGTTGTTATCATTGTTTTATTTGCTTAAGTTGCTCCATTTTAGGAAAACTTTTTTGTACATATTGTTACCTCTGCAGGTCTATCTAGACAACATAGACTGGACAAAGAGGTTGGAGGCAAAAATGACAGGACTGATGGTTCCAGGGCAGGGGACATTGAAAAGGGGGAGGAGGGGTAAAGGTGGTGATGTCGACCAGCCCATGAAAAAGGGAATAACAATTGATACAAATGCAGGGACAAGTGGGTGAGAGAAGGCCAAGAGGGATTGATTAAGACTAATGTAACAGAGAGAAAATACTGGAACCCAAATGAGACTGAGCATGATAGTGGGACAAGAGGGAAGCAAATGGAAATAGAGGAAGGAACTGTGGGATAATGGGTATTTATAGAGGTTCAAATACAGGTATGTACATAGGGGCATATATTTATAAGTGAGAATGGGGAAAGAGATTAACGTGCATACTTATAGGGTTAGTAGTAGGACAACAGATGGGCATTGGACTTCCACTCAAGTACCT
>PVJH01026692.1:0-29700 GCA_004026705.1 Nesogale talazaci
CCTGCTCAATGGTCAGAGGAGATTCACCAGAGGCTCAACCCTTCTGGGGACCCTGAAAATGGATTTTAGGCTTGCACTGTCATTAATAGCTATCTGCAAACAGGATGTTAGGAATTTAAGCTCTGAGACAAGCCAGTCAGGGTATAGTGTAGCAACAATAAAACATACAACTTTCCTCTAGTTCTTCAATGCTTCTTCCCCCTTACTATCATGGTCCCAAATCTATCTTACAAACCTGGCTACACCAGAGGATGTACACTGGTACAGCTAGAAATGGGGAATCCAGGCAGATGAACCCCTCTGGACCAGAGGTGAGAGTGGTGATACTAGGAGGGTAGAAGAAAGGTGGGGTAGAAAGGGGGAACTGATTACAGGATCTACGTATAACCTCTTCTCTGGGGGACAGACAAAAGAAAAGTGGGTGAAGGAAGACATTGGACAGTGTAAGATATGACAAAATAATAATAATTCATAAACTATCAAGCACTCACGAGGGAGAGGAGAGCAGAAAAGAAAGAGAAAAATGAGCTGATACCAAGCGCTCAAGTCAAAAGCAAATATTTTGAGAATGATGGTGGCAACAAGTGTACAAAAGTGCTTGACACAATGGATGGATGGATGGATCATGATAAGTTGTATGAGCCCCCAATGATATGATTTTAAAACATAATTTAAACTCTGATATTATTCTCTTCTTCATATTTGAATTTTATCATTCACAATCCTTAGATTTCACAGGGTGTGTGCTTCTTCTGTGTAGATTTAGTCGATGCCTTATTTAGATGGCTGTTTGTTTTAAGACAAACCTTTAAAATCCAAGGTACTATTCTTTCTAAGAGCTGGACACCATATGCCTTCTTTATCATATCTTGAAATAGCCCCCATAAGGTCAGTGATCAAGTATCAAGTAGGGCCATGTCATACTGAGGTCATAGTCTTTAATCTTCATCAGTAAGTACAAGTTCCCTGGGGTTTTAGCAAGCAAGTTTGTGTCATCTACATACTTTTTAATGCGCCTTCCTCCAATCTTGATGTCCCGTTCTTTGTTATGACGTCCAGCTTCATGACTTATTTGTTCAGCATACAGGTGGAGTAAATATGGTAAAAGAATACAATCCTCACCCACACCTTTTTTCAACTTTAAACCACACAGCGTCACCTTGTTTTGTTAGAGGGACTGCCTCTTGGTCTATGTATAGGTTCTGCAAGAGCACGATTTAGGTGTTTTAGAATTGCCATTCTTCGTACTATTATTTATAATTTATTATGTAAATTTATTAAATATATCATTATCAACCAGGGTGCATTTTTCTGGAACTATTTTGCTCTAAAACATAGGGAGGCTTTTTGATTTGTCTTGATCCACTTCATATAATTGAGAAAAGTGTAATTACATTTAGGATTTATCCATAAAGGTAATTTATATGCTAAAACAATGTGCTGAAGGATAGCTGGGATTATGGAAGTATTTCATTTAGGAAAATTAGAAAATCTTCCAAAGTTTGCTTAAATACCACTTTATCAAATTATGGGAACCCATTCTTTTTTATTATTATTAAATACTTTTATTGGGGGATCTTATATCTCTTATCACAATCTTTACATTCATCCAGTGAGTGTGTCAAGCACATTTGCACATATGCTGCCACCTCATCATCATTTTTGAAGCATTCTCTTCCCATTTGAGCCCCTGATATCAGTTCCCCATTTCTTCCCTGTCTCCTGTCCCTTAGAAACCCTTGATAAGTTATAGATTATTTTCATATCTCCCTTCACCTGTTTTTCTGTTGTTTGTCTCTCAGAGAGGAGGTTCTAGGTTGATCCTTGTGATGGATTCTCCCTTTCTCCCCGTATCCTCCCCTAATCTTCCTGATATCTCTCATTGTTGGCCCTAGGAGGATTATCTATCCAGATTCCCTGTGTTGAGGCCTCTTCTCTGTAGCAATGTGCATGCTCTGGTCTAATCTGATTTGTAAGGTACAATGGAGGTCATGATAGTGGGGGGAAGGAAGAACCAAAGAACTAGAGGAAAGTTGTGTGTTTCATTGGGGCTATGTTGCACCTTGACTGGAAGAAACCTTTCCTATGTTTAGTCAAATTCGCTTCTTAATTTGGATAACCTGATGTACTACACCTGGAACTGCCAACCACAATGTTGGTGTTCAAACTGTGTTAGTCCGGGTAGGCTAGAGAAACAAACTCAGAGACATGCATATGGACATAAGGGAAAGGTTTATATACAAGAGGAATGTGACATTGAGAAAGCATCCCAGCCCAGTTCAGTTCAAAGTCATAAGTCCGATATTAGCTCATATGCCCGATACCAGTCTATAAAGTCTCCTTCCAACTCATGAAGTCATAGGCCAGTGGGTGCAGAGTCCCGGCACCAGTAGGGGCCTCCCCATGGCTCCTTACTTCCAGGCCTGAGGGTCCATCAACAGCATCCAGTGGTGATAGAAGCAACTCAGGGCTGACAGGGTTCCCCATGTGGCTTCTCCAACGTAGAGATCTGGTTCCATTAGGGTAAGGCCGTGTGGTTTCTCCTCTGGCTCATCCATTTCCTCGGACACTGCCATCTTGTCTTGTCTGCAGTTCTATTGTCTCTGAGACTAACTCCCAACAACTGGCAAGATAGCTTTTCAATTCCATGAGGGAAATATCGTGAGATTTCCCAGAAGTCTCAGGAGAAAGCCATGCCCTCATGGAGGCCTCATTGGCTATTCAATGGCTGTCTCCAGATTAATACACTAGACTCCACCCCTACATCTCAATCATGAAATTAGCATAAGCACATGCCCGCCACACAAACCCACCAGCTGCTCTGTGGAAGAAAGGCGAGGCTATGACCTCTCATGATGATTTAAAACCTCATGAACCCTCAAGAGACAGTTCTACTCAATCCTATTGGGTCACTATGAGTTGGAATTGACTCAATGGTAGGGAGAATAAGTGAGAGATATATAGATAGAGGCATATATTCACTAGTATATTCCAAAACCATTCTCATCCAGCTAATTCTGATTCATAGTGGTTTCTGAGATTTTTAGAAATCTTTTTGAAAACAGGTACCCTCGTCTTTCTCCTCCAAAGCAGCAGGTGGGTGTGAACTACTGATCCTTTGATTAACATTCCAAAGACTGCCCAACAGTATCGCTAGGGTTTCTTCATTCATGTGCAAGGGAGTACCTCACAAATACTGGATTGCCCCCCCAAAGATATGTATTTACATTTTTTTCCCCAAAACAACTTTATTGCCTTCAAAGAGACTCAATGGTTGTAAAAATACGTGGGCTACCCTCATAAGTCAGATAAAAGCTCTGCTGAATAGAGTCAGGGCTTGAGACAATGCAACCAGAGACCTAAGGCCATATGGAATAAGTTTAGATAAGGATAGAATTTGATTGTTTTAAGAATGTAGGATCTGGCTGTACTAGGTTTATACTGTTTTATTCTGCCTATTATTATTGATATAATGACTGATAGAAGTGATTATTGGGACATAAAAATAGAGAGTTTGTAAGACTACTTGCCTAGCAGCCATTGAATTGGAATTAAATCAGGGATCCTCAAATTGTGGCCCATCAAGGACGTTTATCCTGCCCGCCGGGTGTTTTTACCGCCACTGCTGTCCTGCTTAACCACTAGCTTATTCCAGTCCCACAATGAATTTGTTCATAGTTCCTTTTTTCTTTCTTTCTTTTTTTTTAACTAAGTCCAGCCCTCCAACGGACTGAAGGACAGTGAACTGGCCCCCTGTTCAAAAAGTTTGAGGACCCTTGCTAGATAATGCCTGAAAAGATGTCTCTAAAAGGTTATGCCCCACCCAGTGTCTTGAGTGCTCATGACATTAGAAGAGGAAGAGACTTGCCTAGGGGGTTGTTGACAGATTGAAGAAAAAAGGAACTCTTTGGCTTTTTTCATTTTTAGCCAGTGGTTTGTAACTGAGGCTGAAACATTTGGAACATGGAGGGAACTCTGCTTTAGGACTTATCAGTTAAAGGGAGCCTGTGGGCAGGTCAAAAGGCTTGCTAGCTTGCTAGGTGACCACCTGGATCCACTTATTGAGTGGAAATGGGAGAAATGCAGGAATAAAGAGACAGGTTGAGTCTGCTACTGATACTCATGGACATGGTTCACAGGGACTAGAGGGTAAAATGAGAGTGGGTTGACTGGTCTGAAGTTTACGGGGACAGGGTTGTTGAGAATTTGTGATTGGGCCCATGGTCTAAAGGCAAGGTAGTCAGTGAAGCTAAGTGAAGCAGCCCTCGGTGAGTTAACCAGAACCTGACCAGATGAAGAGACAATCTTTTATCCTGGGAACTGGTTCATATTGCTGTTGACTTTATGGATGGCCTGTGCTGATTTCACTTTGCTTATGGATGTAGACTCATGAAGATACAACTGGAATGAATATTCTTCATATCAAAGAATATGATTATCTCCTCAGAGAACTGGGTTGATGTAAGCAGGTGGTATAGAAATTGGATATCCCAAATGGGGCTAAAAAGGCATGAAGTCACTAGCTTACAAACTTTCATAGGTGGGAGAAGGACATATTCATAGAATGATGATATAGGTGTTCAAATAAGTCTAGAATATTTTTGTTTTTTTCACTGAAAGAATGCTATGTGTCACGAGGGTGACACATTTTTGAATTGTATGTATTTTAGTTTTATCCTGTTAGGTACAGATACAAATTTTACTATTGTTTTGCCAAAAAATTATATATGATTAAAGAGTTGTGTAAGAGTGTCAAATTCACACAGGGTGGTCTGTGGTAGTTACATAATGTGGTGTCAACTTGAGATTGTTAAGAGTGAAGGAGTTTAGCCTGTCAATCAGGCCACAGTTTGATGACCTCACTTGGAGATGCTATTGAGAATAAAAAGCTCACCAGAGTTCAGACTACACCCTCTGCTCATCTTTCTTCTGACAAAACACATGGAGCTACATTGATAGAATTGGAGCCCAGAAGCTGGATAAATCATGGGGAGAACCGTGCCAGAGCTGAGATGTTTCTACTACCACTGGATCCACAAGACTTTCTACCTTCTGGCCTGTGATCTTCCTGCATTCTGCATCATTGCATGTGTAGTGCGAGTCTGAAAAGGAATTTACAGATTGGTATCAGACATATGGAATCATATCAGACTAATGGACTTGATCTGGACTAGGCTGGGATGTTTTCTTAATATACAATTTCTCTTTGATATAAAGTTCTTTCTTATACACATATAAATGTCTCCCTGGAATTGTTTCTCTAGTCAACCCAGATTAACACAAAAGCTATATTTAAAAAGTAGTATACTTCAAAAATGTCTTCTTATCATATAAAAAAAGTTTGGTTTTAGAATATGGGAGGAAGTCCAAATGTTGGTAAAAATAATTTTGTGGTTGTGTTTGTGCTGTCCTGGACTGTGCTAGTTATTCCTCTGATCCTTGGCTTTGATGTAAGAGCCTTCCTCCAACTGTCAATGATGGATGAGTATGCAGGGAGCACCTGTGTCATGCAAACAGCCAACTCATTTGGCTGCTCATCAGGAGATTTACAGTGTGGACTTATCTAGAGATCTTTGGAAGAAACACCTGACAGACTACTTCTTAAAAATCAGCAACTGTAAACCCAAAGGGCAGTGATCTACTATTATTTCATGGGACTTCTGTTAGTTAGAATGGACTGTATGCAATTAAAATACAGCTAACAAACAACATCCAAGCCACAACAAAACAAATGTGCAGAGTGTTTGCCTGTGTCATTTCTTGGCCCAATAGATACTGTTTTTGTCTTAATATATGTAGGTGTTACTTCCTCACACACACTAGGTAATTTCTCTTTAGGAAGATATGATTAGGAAAGTAAAATGCTATGATCTCTTGGAAACTTAAAGGTGTTCATCAATATCGATAAAGATAGCCCAAGGTAATGCCAGTGGTTGAATATTTAGAGTTGACTTCTCCACCTTTTGCAACAATAATATATCTGGATTTCTCATTTAAGGAGAAACAGGAGTTTTGTTTAAGGAACAAAACTTCAGCCTTGATGGGGTCCAGTGACCTCTACAAAGCTGACTAGGCAGCTTGCCATGACTCCCAACCCCTTGGCAGGATGTCTGTGATGACAAGTCTTGGCACTTTCTTCCCATGCCCCGAGAAAGGGCACCAACACTAACAACCCCATCAGCATTTGAAAATTTCTCAGCTCCTCTCTGGAATGGCAGAAATTGTGTTCTGCAAGAGTACAGAAAAGCAGATCATTCCAAGTGTATTTATATGCTGTTTACTATTTTAAAATAGACTTTTTTGGAAATAAGGAATGTTCATTTTTCCAGAATCAAGGCAGGCAAGGTTGTTTTGCTGATTTGCTATAGTGCTTTCTCCTGGTGAAAGGACAGTGTATGCACATTTGCAAAGTTTCTATCCTCTTTTCATATGTACAACAGCAGGCCACTAGCATATGGGAAGGAGAATTATATCATGCTTGAGCAAAGGGAGAGTAGTCAATCTTCCTTATCCACCTTCTTTTCTCCTTTGTCTTCTTCTCACCCCCCCCCCCCAGCTTATTTCATCAACATTTGCAATGACAATAGTTGTGGACTCCCTGGGCTCTCACTTTAGGATATGTGACCTTATTTTGATTGTCATGTTTGTATTATTCCAATCCAGTTCTCCCAAGATGCTGTGTATTGCAGGTGTTAAGAACAAAGTCTCTGGAATGAATTCCATGAGCTGTACAGATTTGTTCAAGTTACTTAACCCCTCTCTGCCTTACTTTTAATATTTATATTAATGGCATTATCCAATAGAATTGCTCATCAATTTGCAGAACTGTGTAAACTTCTTAGAATAGTGGCTTAAAACTGTTGGTTATTTTTAGTTCACCATTGTGAATGTAGAGAATAATTTGTGTCTTAGTAACTCTGAGTCCAGCTTAATACTTTTGCTCTAAAAAAAACAATGATATCAAGGGAAGACAACAATCAATTTGGGTCAAAACCAGGATTTTGAAATAAGGTAAACTAGTTATGCTGGAGAAATGCCTTTAGGTGCATCTTGAATTTTTATTAATTCTAACTCTTATTAATTGGAATGAACGCATGCTAAATATCATTATAGGTTTCAGCTCTGTAGCTGTAAAGCATTTTCTTAGTAAATGAACCATACAGAATTCTTGACAGTGTAAGAAATAAACTTTTATATATTTTTATCATATAAAATATGGTAGATTAGAGAAACAAATTCATAGACACTCATGTGTGTATACGAATGAGCTTTATATGAAGACTAATTGTACATTAGGAAAACATCCCAGCCCAGTAAAGAGCAAATCCATAAGTCTTATAATATCCCATATGTCTGAAACCAGTCTGTAAGTTTTTCTTCACACTCACGCTGTACTCATCCAATGGCAATGAGTACAGGAAAATCACAGGCCAGTGAGTGGAATGTCTTGTGGATTCAGTGCTGGTGGAAATATCTCAGACCTGGCATTGTTTCCTTGTGGTTTATCCAGCTCCAGGTCTCTGGTTCTATCAGTGTAGCTCCATGTGTCTTGTCAGCAGGAAGAGGAAGCAGAGTGTGTAGACTGGCGTCAAGTGAATTATTTATCTCTATAGGATCTCCAAATGAGGTCATCAAACTGTGGCCTGATTGACAGACTACACTCCACCCCTTCACTGTTAATAGTCTCAAGTTGACACCAGATTGTATAACTGCTACATCATATGAAACAATTTTGAGCACAAAGTAGACATATAACAATCTTCGTTAGTTTGCAATCTTCATATGTCAACTGTGCATGGTGTGCATCTCAGAAACCCACCATTATGTTTCCAACTATGGGGATCCTCACTTTCCTCTTCTTGTGTATTTCTGGCACTCCCACCCACCTCACCCCTCTCCCCCTGATTCTAGCTATCCTGACCCAGCTCAGATCTCATAAGCTAAAAGGACTCTGCCCTAAATATGTGCAGCTCATGTTTCATCATAGCACCATCACAGTCTAAGTGCTTGCAAGTAGAATGGATAAATAAACTTTGGTACAGACACACAGTGGAAATCTATACACTGCTCCAAACTAATGAAGAAACCACAAAGTACCCAATGGTATAAATGAACCTGAAGAACATTATACAAAGTAGAGGTAAATACAAATACAAATATTGTATGAAACTACCGAGGTGTTTTTTTTGTAGGAGTTAAACACGTAGGATCCTACCCACAGCGGCTCTATACACAACAGAGAGAACTACTAGCCAGTTTTGTGCCACCCTCATGATTGTTCTTAGCCTGAGGCCTTTGTTGTAGCCACTGTGTCAATCCCTCTCATTGAAGGCCTCCCCCTTCTTCACTGCCGCTCTACTTTACAAAACATGATATCCGCCTCTGGGCACTGTTCTCTCCTGACAACATGTCCAAAGTCCATACGGCAAAGTCTTGCCATATTTGCCTCTAAGGACTGAGCCGGCCATACTTTTTCCCAGCTAGAAAGGTTTTTCCTTTTAGCACTTCATGGTATTTTCAGTATTCTCTTCTAGTACCACAATTCAAATGTATTAAGTCTTCTGCCTTCCTTATTCAATGTCCATCGCATACGAGGCAATAGCATGGTTCAGATACACTTTGGATTAGGCACACTCTGTGAATACCTGGGTGGGGAAAGGCGATAAAAAGTAATATAAGGAGTGTCATACCAAAGGGAGCAGACTTTTAAATCTTCTAGTGGGAGACGGTGAAAGGGGGGGGATGATAAAATAGCAGGCTGGATGATAAACAGGTGCTAACTTGTGGGAAGTGGAAGATGATGGTCTCCAAGGAGAATCAAGAAGAGAAATCAGCAAGTAAGAAAGTGGTAAACTTGGGGATTTTATGTGTGTTTTAAACTATTTGCTACAATGTGGATGGTCTGGAATATAAACCTTCAACAAATTTAGCCTTTTTTTTTTTAAAAGGACACTTTTCTTCATATTGTCAAGCAAATAGAAACCAACCAAAAGCTTAGGAATCCATGTGACACATTAATTCTGACTTTCTGGTCACAAATATGGAGTTTCCACAAAGTACCCTCAGATGTCTGTTAAAATTTAGGGTCCATCTCTTACCTGCCTGACTTTACCTGCTGATATCCATTATTCCTGTGGAGTGAATCATTTGCTGGAATGTCACTCAGAATGCATAAAAAATAATGCATTTATAAGTTCAGATTATTTATAGCAAAAACATGCAAATCAAGTACAGCATGGAGAAGAGATGCACAGGTTCAACTGCAGTAAAGTTCCCAGTAAAGAATTTGGTTTCTCAGAAAACATGCATATCAAAGCTTTCATCAACCAGTAGTTCTTAGGACTTCTATATATTTATTGGCTCCATTGTATAGTTATGGTTGAGGCTTCCTTGAACATGGATAATTGATTAAATCATACTCCCGCCAACCTGAAGTTAGCTGAGAAGATCATCTTTGTAGCCTGATTATCCCTCAACTCATTTGGACAAAAACATTTTTTTGGCATCACTGCCCTCTGGTGGGAGTGGGAGGCCCAGCCTTGCTCCTGGAGAGCAGCTGCTGGATTTGAACCACCAAGCCAGTGGGCCGCAGTCCTATAGTCAACCACTACGCCACTGAGGCTCAGCCCCTGGACAAATTTTTAAGTGTTTTCTGGTTGTTTTAGGTAACAGAGGCTCATAGATTACTTAGGAAATTCCAAGGATCCATCATTTCAAGGATGATCTCTAAGAAACAAAAGTAAAAGAGCAAATTGAAGTCATTGTCTCATATTCCAACCAAATCAAACTCGTGGCTCTGGGGTCAATTCTAAGTTATAGTAACCATATGGCAACCCTATTAGAAAAAGAGGAGGAAATTCTTGAATAGTGTCTTTAAGGTTTCATGCAAGTAAAATGTTGCTGAAAATAACTCAAAGACAGTTGCAGCAGTATTGAGAAGAAAATAGTGAGTAGCCAGAAATTCAGATTTGATTCAGATGTAGACTTGGAATGATGGATATCATTGCTGTTGTCAGTTGGATATTGGCTGAAACAGAATACCAGAAATGTTTACTTGTGTTTTATTGACAGTGCCAAGGCACTTGACTATGTAGATCATAACAAACTACAGAAGACATTGCAAAGAATGGGAATTCTGGAACAGTTCCTAGTACTCATGCAGAAGCTGTAAACTGCTGGTGGTTGTTACCTAATCTGGTGTCAATGTGAGACTACTAAGAGTGAAAGGGTGGAGTTGAGTCTGTCGATCAGGTTGTTGATCTCATTTGGAGGCACTGTTGAGATAAACAGTACACTAGATGTCAAACCCAGACTCCTTGCTACACTTTCTTATTGACAAGTCACTTAGAGTTATGCTGATAGAGCAAGAGCCCTGGAGCTGGAGGAGCCAAGTGGAGACCCATGACACAGCCGACATGTTTCCACCACCACTGGATTCATAATACTTCCCTCCCACTGATCTGTGATCCTCCTGCCTTCAGTGTTATTGCATATGTTGTGTGAATCTGAAGAAGAATTTATAGACTGGTATTGGACACATAGGCTAGTATCATGCTTATGGACTTGATCTGGACTGGGCTGGGATATTTTCTTAATACATAATTGCTCTTTATACAGAGTTCTTTTTAAAAAATCATTTTATTGGGGGCTTGTACAACTCTTATTGCAATCCATATATACATTCATTGTGTCAGTCAATCATATTTGTATATTTGTTGGCAATATCATTTTCAAAACATTTTCTTTCTGCTCGAGCTGTTGGTATCAGTTTCTCATTTTTCCCCTCCCTCCCTGCCCTCTCAGGAACCCTTGATAATTTATAAATTATTATTTTTTCATATCTTACACTGACCAAGAAAGGGTGAACAGATTGCAATGATCTACATATGACCCCCTACCAGGGGATGGATGAAAGAAAAGTGGGTGAAGGGGGACAGACATCAGTGAGTATAAGACATGAAAGCTCTTTCTTACACACATACAGGTGTCTCCCTGGATTTGTTTCTCTAGTCAACCCAAACTAACACGCTCCCCGACAGACAGTATTTCAAACAATAAAAGGAGATACTGCATAATTTAAAATCAAGAATGGCATGTATTAAGGTTGTATCTTTTCACCATATTTATTTAATCTATATGGTGGACAAATAATTAGAGAACACGAACTATATGGGGAAGAACATCGCATCAAGACTGAGGGAAGATTTACTAACAAACTGTGATTTTCTGATGACATAACATTGCTTGAGGAAATTATCTCGACTGGGCCAATAGAGAATGGCTATTAATCCATAATCAATACTTGTCGAAGTGGTATTCAAGAAATCAAGTGGTATATTGCTTTGAGTAAATCCGATGCAAAAGACAGCTTTAAAGTATTGAAGAACAAAAGACAGCTTTAAAGTATTGAAGAACAAAGATATCATTTTGAGGACTTAAGTGTATCTGACCCAAGTCATAACATTTCCAAGCACCTGATATGCATGTAAAAGCTGGGCAATGAATAAGAGAGATAGGTGAAGAATCGGTGCCTTTGAATTTGATACTGGAGAAAATGATTGCAAGTACTATGGAATACCAGAAGAAGAAGCAACTCTACCTTGGAGGAAATATAGTCAGAATGTGTCTTCTAAGTCAGTCTGTTTGTCTGGGTACATTGGAGAAACAAATCCACAGAAACTCTTATTTTTAAGAGAGAGTTTTACATAAAGGGTAAGTGCACGTCAAGAAAACATCCCAACCCAGTGTTGCCCAAGCTCACAAGTCCAACATTAGCCTATATGTTCAACACCAATTCACAAAGTCCTCCATCTCACAAAACACAAGCCATGATGCCAACTGCAGGAGGAAAGTCGAATCAATGAGTGTGTAAGCATCTCAGTGCTGGCAGGGCTCTCCACACAGCTGCTCCAACACCCAAGACTGCACCAGGTAGGTCCATGTGGCTTCTCCTTGGGGATGTCTTGCAGGAAGTGAGTTTTTTAAGCTGAAGCAGGGAACTAGCTGCTGGCCTGACCTTCAGAAAGCAAGAGACCTGAGAACTGGAGAGGTGAGGCTTAATGAGCCACTAATCTCTCCACCCGTCTATTGATCCCACATGTGTTTATTGGCTGTGTTGGCACAATTAACATTAACTCTCTTAGCAGGTATGATAAGACTTTTTCTTGTCATGTTGTCAGGAAAGAACAGTCTCTGGAGAAGGACATCATGCTTGATAAAATAGATGGTCAGCAAAAATAAAAAACAGAAAGAGTCTTAAATGATTGATTATAAAACAATGGTTGCAACATGGAGCTAAGCATAGCAACAATTGTGCAGATGACACAGGATCCGGAGAATGTTTCACACAAGGTGGGTAGTGTGTCCTTCAGTTGTGTGTGTGGTCACTACCTGTCAGAGCCAACTTGAAAGCAACAAACACTAACAGTCGGACACCATCAACTGCTCCTTAAGTTTCTGGGACTGTAATTCTTTACTGAAACAGATTCCCCACATCGTTCTCCTGCAGAACACCTGGTAGGCTCAAACCATAGACCTTTCAGTTAGTTGCCTAATATTTAATTCATTACACCATTACTTTTTCCTAACTTTGGGCTAATATTATCTCTCCAGAAGGCTCCAGGAGAGAGTTAACCTGAAGAAGAAAGCCATGGTGTCAACCCATTTCCTTGAGTGTCTTCCTCTTTTTTTACTGACACTCCGCTTTACCAAGTATTATGTTCTTCAGAACTGGTCCCTTCCTAATGGCTGGCCCAAAGCACATGAGATAAAGTCTTGCTATTCTTGATTCTAGGAAGTATTCTGGCAGTAATTCCAAGGCAGATTTGTTTCTTCTTTTGCCAGTCTATTCAGCATTCTTTGCCAATGCCATCATTCAAAGACATGAGTTCTTATTTGGCCTTTTCTGTTAATTGTTCAGCTGTTGCATGCATAGACCTCCCATCCCACCCCCAAAACCAACAAAATTACCTCCATTTAATAGGCTCCGACTCATAATGACTCTATAGTACAGTGACAAATTACCCCTGTTGGTTTCTGAGCTTTCTCTTAAGAGCAGGTGGTGATTTCACACTGACAATCTTTAGAATCACAGTCCAATAAGTAATGCACTATGTCACTCCAAGTCTTTATTAGACATACGATTTTTGTTTTCTTTATGTTGAAGTGTCATCCGAATCTCTTGGATTTCATGAGTAATCAATGCATCCCTTTTGTCTATTTGGTTAATTTTAGACAGAAGAGCTTAAAATTCTTCAATTTTTTTCATCTTTGGCATTTCAGGATAGATCTTGAGATATAATTTTTTGATAATTAATGTGGTTCTACTCATCAACATTGCCATTCTTGCATAGTATAACAGTTGTTCATTTAAAACTGAGCAACGCTAGTCATTTCATGAATATTTTTCACAAAGTATTCCATTTTTCTTAGATTTATACTTTGTACATTTCACATCCTGAGGACTAATGGATATTTGCAGCTGTTTCTTCTCATTTCAAATCATGGCACCTTTGCAAGTGGAGGTCACCAAAGCTTTAAATAATCCCTGTCCTTAAAAGAAAACTCTGCTTTGAGGAGACAGCTCTTCCTCTATGGTTGATATTTTGAGTGTCTTTCAACTTGAGGAACTCGTCTGACAGTAGATCAGTGTCCTGCTGCCATCTGTTATGTTTTCATTGGTCAATTTTTTTTTCGGATTCAGATTTCCAGTTCTTTTGTACTAGTCTGTCTTAGTTTGAAGCTCCCCTGAAACCTATTCATTGAAGGTGGGTGACCCTGCTGGTATTTGAAATATTGTTTGCATATTTTCCAACATCACAGTAATATGCACATTATCAGAGGTAACTAACTGACAGACATGCAAGGAGAAGGTAGGTAGTTATAAGGGAAAGAACCATGAAATATTTTGCTCTGAATCTCTTTGCATTGAAATTATTATGTTTGTGCCTGTATGAAAATGGCCTTTCAACAATATGACTTTTGGATTCTGGTTCATATGTAACCAGAATTATATGTTGTAGGATATATTTGAAACTTAATAAAAATTTGGAATTCTCTCACATCCAATAATGTTCCCCTTTATAAATCCATATATTGTTTGCTAGAAATGGAATCACAGGAGGAACTCTTACAGCATAGAGCCTATGCATTTGGCTGCTAAATGCAAGACCAGCTTTCAAAACCATCAGCTACTCTGAAAGAACACAAGGCTTCCTGCTCTCTTAAAGTGGTCATCTCAGAAAGCCACAGAGTTCCTGTTCTCCTCTAGGGTTTCTGTGAGTCAGAATTGAATCACTGTTAGTGAGTTGGACTTAGAGACTCAAAACTGACTGAAGAAGAGTGAGTTTGAAGTCATAGTTATTTGACCACATGAACATTTAATCTTAAATAATGTATTCTAGAGGATGATCTTTCATAGAGATGTGTATCTTTTGTTTTCTTATCTAAAGCAAAGTGTCTTAGTATGAACAGAAGCAGAAAAAATTAAAGACGAATTACTATGAAGCATGGAGAAGAGGACGTGTTAATTGTATCTCCATCCTGGTTTGCAGCCCTTTTAAAATGAAACTATTCAGAACACTCAATTTGCTTCAATTAAGAATGATCACTCATGCTATTGTTGCTCAAAATGGGACCGAGTCATTCTACAATCAGGCTAATTGCCACCTCTGATGTAGCAGTTTTGTTCTGTACTTTTCCTTTTGTTTATATCAATTACTTGTATGTGATAAAGCAACCCTTCTTTCCGCTCCCTCCCACATCAATTGGTTCTCTTTATTATCTTAATTCCACATGCCATGATTGCTGTAATCTCCCTTCCCCCGAATGTCACTTTCAAACTAACCACTCAATAAGAAAACTGTAGTAATTCAGTGTGAGCGTTGGTTGCTCAAACAGAGTGGTGACTGCAGTGTGTCGTTCAGAACCAGCGCTGGACTGCACACCTGGACATGTGGGCTTCTTCTGCTGACAGTCATGACACATACAATGTCTTGCTTTACAAAAAGAGTGGTTGGAGAGCCACGTCCAAATCTATAACCCCAAGGGCTTGCTATTTGCAATGATTGAAAATAGTGGTAATGACAGCATTGAAGCCACAGCAAAAAGCAGAGCAGCTAAAGTACAGAGAGGATCATAGGAGACATGGCAACCCTCACTGACCCATAGTACTATGAGAGACTACCCTGGAGCTAGAGTGCAGGACTTATGCCTGACTTGACCCCATCAGACGAAGGTGAAACACTCAGGATGTGCAGCAGAACAGGAAGGGGAGCAAAGCTATGAAGTCCCCAGGGTATACCAAAAATAGACTTTGGGGCCAGAGCATGGCACCCCATCATACTCAACTTAAAAACACTCTTAAAGATCAACAAACAGACCTTGAACTATTTACAGGTTTTTCTTTTCTTTTTTGTCATTGGTTTTTCATTTTATTTTGTTTCTCTGTTTTGTTCTAACTTGTTTTTATGTGCTTATGATTGTCTCTGCTAGTCTATCTAGATATGATAGGCAGGATAAACAATCTGGAGAAGAAAACAAGTGGACTGATGGTTCAAGGCGGGGGCCGGGCACATGGGAGATGGGAACAGGAGGGAATGAAGTGATTGTTAAGAAACCCAGGGACAGGGGAACAAGTGATCCAAAATCAATGGTTAGCAGGATGTAGGAGACCCAATAGAACCTGATTAAGGGCAGTGTAATCAAGAGGAATTACTGAAAACCAAATGAAGGCTGAACATGATAGTGGGACAAGAGGAAAGTAGAAGGAAATAGAGGGAAGATCTAGGAGGCAAAGGGCATTTATAAATATCTAAATATAGGCATGTACATATGTAAGTATATTTGTATGTGGTGATGGGAAGATAGATCTATATGTATATATTTATAGCTTTAGTATTAAGGTAGCAGATGGACATTGGCTCTCTACTCAACCACTTTCTCAATGTAACAACACTTTGCTGTATTAAGCTGACATTCCATGATGCTCACCTTCCCAACACAATTGCTGAAGACAAAGCAGGTGCATAAGCAAATGTGATGAAGAAAGCTGATGGTGCCTGGCTAGCAAAAATTATAGCATCGGGGGTTTCGAAGGCTTGAAGATAAATATACAGCCATCTAACTGAGATGCAACAAAGCCCACATGGAAGAAACACAGTAGTCTGTGTGATCATGAGGTGTCAATAGGATCAGGTATTAGGCATCAAAGAACAAAAAAATCATATCACTGTGAATGATGGGGAAGTGCAGAGTGAAAACCCAAAGCCCAAGTGTAGGTAACTGGCCATCCCCTTACAGAAGGATTGTGGGGAGGAAATGAGCCAGTCATGGTGCAGTATAGCACCTATGAAATGTGTAAGTTTCCTCTAGTTTTCTAATACTTCATGCACCCCCTACCCCCCACTATTATGATCCCCATTCTGTCTTACAAATACAGCTAGACCAGAGGATATACGCTGGTACAGATAAGAAATGGAAACACAGGGAATCCAGGACAGATAAACCCCTCGGGACCAATAATGAGAGTACTGATATCAGGAGGATAAAGAGAAGGTGGAGGAGAAAGTGGGAACCTATCACAATGATCTACATTTAACTCCCTCCCTGAGGGACAGCCAACAGAAACGTGGGTGCAGGGAGACATTGGACAGTATAAGACATGAAAAATAAAATAATAAATTATAAATTATCAAGGGTTTGTGAGGGAGGAAGGGGAGAAAAGAGGAGCTGATACCAAGGGCTCAAGTAGAAAGAAAATATTTTGAGAATGATGATGGCAACAAACATACAAATGTGCTTGACACAATAGATTGTGATGAGAGCTGTACGAGCCCTGAATAAAATGATTTATAAAAGAAAAAGAAAGAAAGAAATAGTAGTGATAATATTAACCCAATTCTCTGTCCGGGAATCAATTGGATTCATATAGACCTTATTGGGCAGAGCAGACCTGCCTCATAGGGTTTCAGAAGCTGTCAATATTTACAGAATCTGACTGCCTCATTCATGTATATAACCATGGGTTAACTGAGGGCTTTCCTTAGTATGGCAACACTTAACCCAGTCATTCCCATTGAGTTGCTGACAGCTCACAGCGATCCTGTGGAGCAGTGTGGAGTTGCTCCTGTGGGCTTCCTAGACTGTAGCTCTTTATGAGAGGAGAAGCCCCCCTCAGAATAGCTGACAGTTTTGAACTGCTGGCCTTGTGGTTTGCAGCCTCACTCCCCACCACCCGACCATCATTCAGACTCCTACCAGCAAAAACAAAAACTGCCCAGCCCTGAGGCCTCCTCACAATTGTTAGGTTTGAGCCCATTGGATGATGTGTAAATCTATCTCTTTGAAGGTCTTGTTTTTTTCACTGTCCCTCTATTTGTCCAAGCATGGTATCTGTTTCGAGAGATTTGTCTCTCCTGATAACATATTCAAAGTATATGAAACAGAGTCTCACCATTTTTCCTTCTAAGGTGCATTCTGGCTGTAGTTCCTTCAGGAAAAATTTGTTTTTCTGGCAGTCCATGATGATTTCATTGTTCTTCACCAACTCCATAATTTAAATGCCTCAATTCTTTCTTATCCATTGCTTGGCTTTCATGTGTATATGAAGTAATTGAAAATCCCTTGGTTTGAGTTAGAAGCCTTAGTCATCAAGTGACATATATGCTCTTTAACATATTTTTTTGGGGGGGGGGCATCACTGCTCTCCGGTGGTGGGAGTAGGAGGCCCAGCCCCACTGCTGGAATTGAACCTCCGTCCCAGTGGGCCGCAGTCCCGCGCACAACCACTATGCCACTGGGGCTCAGCCCACTCTTTAACATTTTAATAAGAACTTGTGTAGCAGATTTGCCCAAGGCAGTTTGAATTCTTGACTGCTGTTCCCATGAACATTGAATTACACATCCAAGTAAAATGAAGTTCTTGACAACTTCAATCTTTGGTAATAGTAGTTCTAATAGTTCATTTACGAGCCCTGGTTGTACAGTGATTACAAACTGGGCTGTGTTCTGCCCGGTCGACAGTTAGAAACCATTACCAACTTCAATGGAGAAAGACTGAGTGTTAGTCTGGGTAGACTAGAGAAATAAATTAATGGAGACACTCATGTGTATAAGAGAGATTAATATAATAGGTAATTGTATATTAAGAAAACATCCCAACCCAGTCTAATCCAAGGTAATAAGTCGAATATGTCCAGTATATCTGATACCAATCTACAAAATCCTCTTCAGACTTACAAAGCACATACAATGATGCCGAATGTAGGACAATCACAGGCCAGTGAGCAGAAAGTCTTTGGATCCAAAGGTGAAAGCATCTCAGTGCTGGCAGGGGTCTCTGCATGGCTTCTTAGCATCCAGGGCTGCATCAGGGTGGGTCCAGGTGGCTTCTCAGGGATGTCTTGCAGAAAGTGAGCCTGGACCCTTGAGTGTCTCCAAGGGAGTGAAATGAGATAGTGTCTCCTGCCTCGAAGAAGGAATTACCACATTTCCCAGAATTCTCAGGAGAAAGTCATGCCCACACAGATGTCTCATTGGCTATCTCCAGATTGATAGACTAGACACCACCCCTACACTCTGAATTCTCAGACATCAGGTTACTGCCACAGACTGCGATTTCTATTCCCATGAACAGTTACAGTCTCAAAAACCCACAGAGGGCCACTCTGAGTCAGCATTGACTTTTTAATGGCAGTGAGTTTGGAGTTTGGAGAGCAATTCATTTTACCATTTTTTTAGGAACCCCTGGGTGTGTTAAATGGTTAAACAGAGGGCCACTAATGGGAATTTTGACAGTTCCTGTCTAAAATATACGAAGTTGCCATGAGTCAAAATTGACTTCAGGACAATTTGATTTGATTTTTTTAAATGTACTAGTTGTATACTACAATCTTTTTATTATTATTGATCATTTTATTGGGGATACTAATAGCTTTTATAATAATCCATAAAACAATTACATCATGAGGACTTGAACAGCTATTGCCATTATCATTTTCAAAACATGTTCTTTCTATTTGATTTCCTTGTCATCAGCTTCTCTATATTCCCTTCATCCCCGCCCTTATGAACCCTTAATAAATTATATATTATTATTATTTCATATCTTAAATTATCTGATGTATCCCTTTACCCACAGTTGTTATTCATCCCCTTCATGAGGGGTTATACATCCATCATTACTATCAGCTCTCCCTTTCCCCCATCCATCCTCTCCCTACCTGCACCCTCATGGAATCATTACCCCAATTACTGCTTCTAAGGGGTTTATCTATCCTGTATTCTGTGTGTCAAAAGCTTTTCTCTGTACCAATATACATACACTGACCTAACATGATTTATGAGATCATACTGGGCCCTTGATAGTGGGGGAGGAAGCATTAAAGAACTAGAGGAATATTGTGTTTCATTGGTGCTATAATGCACCCTACTTGAGTTGTCCCTCTGGGTGTCCCTTCTGCGAAAGTGTTTTCAGATATCAACAGGTGGGCATTGGGACTCCGCTTCGACCCATCTTCTTCACAAAAACATGATTTTTTGTTTTTGATCTTCTGATACCTGTTCCTATTGATACCTCATGATCCACACAGTCTGATGTGCTTTTTCCATGTGGACTTTGTTGCTTCCCTGCTTGATGGCTGCCTATTTAACTTCAATAATACCCCAGATACTAAGTCTTTTAATAGTTGGGCTCCATCAGTCTTCCTCAGATTCTGCTTTATTTTTTTAAGAAGTACTATGTACCTTGGACTGTTATAAACCCTTTGCAGTTTTGCTACTGCTCATCCTCACAAAGCCTTATGATGTACATTTATATTGCCATATCCTTTAGAGAAAATGAGATGTGTATGCACAGAGCAATTTGTCTAAATTCAACCCATGGGAGATTGGGTGGAAACAGGGAGGCAAAGGTGATTAGTATGAGGATGAAGAGTCATCCCCCAGAAGAATGAGTGTGGGGGTGATTGTGTACTTGTCCTCGATGTGATGGAACTTTTGAATTACATGTGAATGATAAGCCAAAAATGTTGAAAATATATAAATAAATAGACAATATAGGCTAATTGAGTGAGGGACTTAGCCTACACTCCAGTGAAATTTTTACAATTTTTATTAATTTGTTATTCACCAAATGGAGGTGCAAACTTTTGTTTTTTCCTGAAGAAACTGTTGTGGGTTAGTTAATAAGAAGCATTCTTGCTATTAGAACTTGACATTCATAAAATATGCTTGCAAATGATATCATAGTTACCATTAGGTCAACTTTCACTCATAGGGATCCATGAGTGTCAGAGTAGCAATAAAACTTTCAATAAATGATTTTTGGAAAGTAAGATCATCAGGGCTTTCTTCTAAGGCACTTCTGGTTACACGCTAACCTTCGATCTTCCAGTTAACAATTGAGAGTATTAACAACTACAGTAAGGGTAGCCTATGTGGCACATTTTACCACTGAAGAACCCTTTAACTACCACAAGCCACCTCAAATTGACTTAGAGAAGAAAAATGAAAGAAAAGGAAAAAAACCCTGCAACATTTGAAAAAACATAACTGGAATACCTGACTTCAAGTATGATCATTTGAACCAGTCTTAAATAAGGTCTTTCCTCCTCTTTCTTCAGTTGGTTGTGCTTTTCTCAATACTGGTTCTATTCTTCAACAGGCTCTTCTTGTGAAGTAGCAGTGTGACTACACAGGCTCCATCTTCTTAAGTTTAAGAGAACTTATGTTTACCTACAGCTCATAGCAAAATCCAAGAAGTATGTCTTTTTGGCCTAATTTGAGCATACAATCTTACCTATGAATAAACATCACAATGTTTTGGTAATTGGAATGTGTTGCTTGATCAGGACCAAATTGCATGAAGCTGGAACAGATCAAAGCAACCAAACCTCTGAACGGTCATCAAGGAGAGCTGCTTTTCCAAAGGACAATGAAGGGAAAGCAACAGATGTGAGGCGTGTAAAACCAGCAAATGCCTGCTACTTTCACGAGTACATCTTGTCAGACCTATGTCGTTCATCAGTGTTTCTCATGTCCTTTGGGACTTGTTGTAGGGCCATTGTTGTTAGGCTCCAACTCAGAGTGATCCCATGTGACATGATAGAACTGCCCCATAGCTTTTTCTTGACTGTAGTCATAACAGAAACAGATCACAAGGTCTTTCTTCTGTGAAGTCATGGGTAGGTTAGAAACTTCAACCTTTTGACAAGCAGTATAGCACTTAATTATTTTATTACCAGCCCTTTGGCTTCGAACCCCCATATTTTCTCTTATATCCTATGTCTACTTGGTAGGACATGAATTTATAAGCCTGAAAACAGAGAGGAAGTGGCTGAGCCCCGGTGGCATAGTGGTTGAGTGCGGGACTGTGGCCCTCGGGCTTGGCAGTTCAGATCCAGCAGCAGCTCTCCAGGAGCAAGATTGGATAGCTCCCACGACCACCAGAGGGCAGCGATGCCAAAAAAAAAAAAAGAAAGAGGAAGAATATTTGTAGGTTGTCACATTGAACTCTGGAGCCTTGGTGGCCCTGTAGGTTAGACTCTGAATTGCTCCTCGCAAAGTCAGCCATTCAAAACCAGTTAGTTCTTCCAAGGGAGAAAGTGAAGACTGTCTGTTCCCATAAAACTAACAGCCTTGGAAACCCAAGAGGCATTTCTAATCTGTCATATAGGACCCTTATGAGTTAGAATAGACTACATGACAATGGACTTTGTATGTGCCATTTCAGTATGCTTCTTCCAAAGCTGCAATGAATGGACTTTGGTGATGGTAAGTTATACGAAGTGCTTAATATATATTATGATCTGCATATCCTAAACCTTTAAATATTGACAATTAATTAGGTAAGTGGGGTATATGAGATTGCTACACAATATATGAACTCCAATGAAAATGAACTTAGTGATTTTAGAATGGGTTTTTATGAATACGGTGAAATAAGTTGGTCAGAACGCACTGCAGAAAACAGAATGGGGCCATGTCTGACTTCCTCTGGCTTCCCTGTTGCCACGACGCAGGGGTTAGACCTACCTCTCATTCTCCAGCCTTCCTTCACTACTCTGATACCCACCGTTTCTCCCATGGTGCTCTATTTCTATGCTGGCTTCGTAGTTTGCTGCCGTGTCCAGACAGAACTCACAGACCAAACTCAGAATTTTGGTGGCCTGGTGGGTTGTGATTGGGCCGTCGTGACCCACAGGGTCAGCAGTTCAAAACCACTAGCCTCTCCCCAGGAGGAAGATGGGGCTTTTCTGTTCTGGCAAAGAGCTATCGTCTCAGGAAATTCCTTAAGCAACTCTGCCCTGTCCTCCAGGGTCTCCAGGAGTCGACAAAGACTAGATTTACCTGTGTTACTTCCCAAAATCTTACTTTCTATGAGAATTTGGGAAGTAAGAAAGGCAAGCATATCTAAGAGGAGGTCAGCTCAGGACATTATAATAAAATTACAGAATCATGGCTACTTTAATCATTGTATTATAAAAGCCCGTAGTATTATAGGTGGATTTTTTTTTGGCATGTCATGTCATTTGAAGCCTCCAGGATGCTGCAAACCTTCCCTTCCCTTGGCAAAACCCAGAATCTACCGTCAAATTCTCATGCAGCCAGCGTTTGAGAGTGTGAGTTTTGCACTGCTATGTAGCTCCAGCAGCGAGAAATGTCGGATTCCACAAATTTAGCTTGACCTGAAGCACACCTATACTTATGGAGATTGTAGCTACTTAAATACGTATATTTTAAAGATTATCAAAAAGATTTAGCTCTACAGCATTTTACTATCACTGCAATTTTGACCACAAAAACTACATTTGCTGGGGAATGAGCCTATATTTTTTATAGATATAACCCACGTATTTTTGCAACTATAATTTCAAGCCTGGGCATCTGAACAACTTTGTATAAATCTCTTTTCTTTCTTTGGTCTTCATTTCTTATTTTTATGTTTAATTTACTTTAAAATTTTTTTTAATTTGCTTTTTAGAAACTTAGATTGTTTTATTGTGAACTGGGTGGGGGTTTATAGAGCAAAGCCTTTTCTGCCTCGCATTCTGTCTCCCTGCCTCCTTTCCTTTTTCCCCACTTAGATAAAAAAAATTCACAGTAGAATATAACCAAATCATCAGTTCCACCTGGTAAAAATGTTGCATTGACCGTAAGCCTTTTCCCACTGCAGAAACTGGTCTAGATTCCTCAACTATTAGAATGGCAGCTCACAGAGCTTTCCTTATTTGACAGGGGAATAGACAACAGTGAAGGAACAAGCGAATAAAAAGAAGAAAAAAATTAAAGTTACTAATAATGTAGTTAAATGCTGAAAGACTTTGCAGAATAACTTCATCGTTAGCACTTATATAAATTAAGAAACTCTACATGCCAGCACTTTACCGTGATACTCACCACGTATTAGATTATGATTGAAGTCTGCTGGCATGCTCAGCAAATGTGGGTCTGGTAATCACCCACCACTGACTCCAGGGAAGAAAGATGAAGCTATTTGCTCTTGTCAAGGTTTCAGAACTCCAGTATAGGGTCACGATATGTTGGAATCAACTTTTTGGTCTCAGGCTTGGTTTTCATTTTTGGTTCTAAGATTAAAGTTGCTAACTTGTCTGTCAATTTGTTGTACTGTGGTGTGCTGTGCATCACTGTGAGACTAGAAGCTGTATCATTGGTGTTTCAAATGCCAGCAGGGCCATCCAAGGTTCACTGGCTTCATCGGTGCCCCATTGATGAAGGACCCAGTTGTCCACTCCAGAGAGAGTAGTCACTGAGAACTTTAGGTGTAGATTTGACATTTAATAACATGTTAGACAGGGTAAATTAGAGAAACAAGTCCACATAAACTCATATATGTATAATAGAGAGAGTTTTATATAAAGGGTGAGTGTACATTCAGAAAGTATCTCTACCCAATGTTGTCCAAGCCCATAAGTTTAACATTAGCCCGTATGTCTGACACTGACCAACAAAGTCCTTCTGAATCTTACAAAGCACAGGCAATGATGCCGACTGCTGGAGGAAAATCTAATTAGTGAGTGTCTTAGCCTCTCAGAACTGGCAGGGGTGTGCACATGGCTGCTCCATCACCCAGAGCTGCATCGGGGTAGGTCCATGTGGCTTCTCCCCAGGGATGTCTCACAGGAAGTGAAGCAGAAAACTGGCTAAGGCAGCTGCACCCTGGTCCAACCATCACAGCAAGAGAGCCAAGAATTAGAAAGGCATGACTCACTGAGCCATTTAACGCTCCTCCCTTCAATTAATTCCACAGGTGTTTATCAGCCAGATCGGCACATGCAATCTTAACTATCTCAGATAATAGACATGCATAAGAATTCTTTATGGTCTGGTAGGGGAGGACGAGCATGCAGGGATATGATATTAGGAGTTACTCCACCGGGTGACTGTGAGGTCTCCATTTGCTGCCCTGGGTTGCTGATGTTATGAGGGAGGGACTGGAGAATAGGCTTCTCTAAGATTTGTGCCCCCACAGAGATGAGTGAGGTAACCCTACAGTCTCGCTAACACCTTAAAGACTGTCTGAGAAGATCCTCGATTCTGTCTTGCTCTCCTTAGGTTGATCTTAGATTCTGCATTTAATGACTTCCCTTCAAGCCACAGACAAGACATCCTCAAAGAACAGCCAGCATATCTTGAAAAATAAGATTATTGCAAGTGCAGCAGAGAACCAATTAAATGACTTAGGAGGCATGCTCCCCCAGGGAAGGATAAGAGCCTGCTGCTTTTTGGCAAAGGACACTGGCACTTAACATGGTGATTGCAACTCTGGGCACTTAGCTTTTCCCACTGGGGAGATCAGATGTGATAAAGGCAAAGCTGCTCTTCCAAAATTCAGCGTTCATGAGCTTAAGGCCCCAACCGAGATGTCAAAATGGCCAATATCCCTGGCAAGAAGAACCCCTTAATTAATTAAAGTCTCAAACTGGCAGCTTGCCATGAAAGCACCTGAACACAGTGGCCTGAAAAAGACTGCAGGGGTCTAGTGCCAGGAACCTGCTGCTCCCCCAAAGCCTGCTGCAGTGCCCACCTGTGTCTGTTGGAAAGACGGATGACTTAGTCCTCCTGATGAGGTGTACCGATTCCACCTGGCACTCTGTGGAGAGGTGTCCCTGGCAAAGTCTTTCCTCTCCCACAGTCCTGGTGGTGGGACAAGAGTGAAAAGGATGTGCTGTTTTCCATTTCTGTGTGGAGAGCCCTGAAAGTTAGCACCTGGAGGAAGCAGGTGCCTAACAAAAGGGTGAGTTCCCTGGCTGAGTCAGAGCTTGTCAACTTGCATTAGCTTTGGAAAAGTCAAGGTTATTCGGGTAGAAGATGTCTTGAGGCTCCCTAACAGCATCATCAAGGTGATCTGGTATTTTGAGGGGAGTCCCCTCTGTGATCTCCTTGGGGGATTTTGAATTCAGATGTGAACAGCAATGTTGCCAATTGTCTTAGAGGAACATTCTGTTAGCTGGTGTGTCTCATCTATGCCCTTGTGGGGCTCCTATGGAGTATCTTCTACTTATTTTGCTAAGAAAGGATGTCCTTGCTAGAGGGTTGCAGGAAATTACTTTGGTTTACTTAGGAAAGAGAGTTGTGCTCATCTTTCCGCACAGAGATGTGCTGGGTTGGAAATTGCGTGATTGTAAGACCACTAACTATATAGCTTGTGATTTCAACCCATCCTAGGAAATTATTTCCTTTCCTGGTTTTAGGCATGGGCCTTCTTCATCTTGGTAGGGGAAATGCATTCTAAGCCGTCTCCTCTATGCTTTTCCTAAGTTTCTTAGGAACACAGTCATCTACTTTCACAGATCAAATGGTAGTATGAATTATGCATTCACTGATAAACACAGGATATATAATATTAATAGCATTTAAAGATCAGGTGACACAGTTTCCAGTTTACATGCAATGACAAAAGTGTGCCCGATCCAACGTGTGATATTGTCAATCGTCCTACATGCAGATGAAAGCTCGACAGTGAATTAGGAAGACCTGAGAAGAATTGACAAACTTGAATTATGGGTAGGGACAAAAGCATATTTAAAGTGCCATGGAATAACAGAAAAACACCTTGGAGAAAGCACACTGAAATGTTCCTTAGAAGCAAAGGTGGCAAAACTGTCTCATGTTCTTGGGAGACGTTATCAGGAAAGGCCAGTCCCCGTAGATGGGCGTCATTGTTGGTAAAAAGAGAAAGACACTCAAGGAACTGGATTGGCATGGTGGTGCAACAATGGGCTCACATGTGAGGCTGGAGCAAGACCAGGCGGTGCTTCATTTGGGTCTTCAGAGCATTGCAATGAGTAGGGAATGACCTGGCAGGACCTAGAAACAACAGGTGATTCTGTAGACCAACTACCCATATTAAAAAATTACTTCAGGATTTTGAGTCTGTGACGCTACCTATGCCAAATTCCCAAACCTCTTTTTATCTCTTTCTCTTCCTGTTTAAGGTTGAGATAATAATAGTACCAACTTCATGTCCACTCAGGACATCATACTCAGTGTAACTTCTTTTGATTGGGTGATAAATCTCCTACCTTTTCAATGACAAATTCCAAGAAACAAGCTCTCATTGATAGAAGAAGCGAGTTAGCTTGCTGCTAATCAAAATGCTAGAAATGTAAGATAATGTAGGAAAGTTCAAAATGCAACAGCACCTTCCCTTGCCGTAAAAATTTCTTTTACGCATAATCAGTAGGGACGCTGTGTCTGAAAAAGGTGGGGAGTTCCTCCCAACTGTCCTATTATTGGCACAATTCTCCTGTATTCAACCTAAATGCCCTCATTCTGACATCAGCATTGGATGCTATCTTTGGTCAATTCCTAGTTCCCAACTTCAGACCTATGGTACTCAATTGTCAGTCAAGTTTCTCTCACCAAGTATTTCTGGAAGTACCCAAGAATCTTTCCCTTGAGATCCTCGGCCTCCTCATGAAAGCCTGCTAATGAGATTCTTCTAGCAGTTGAATGTCCCTGCTGGAGCTGTCATCTTTCTATGATAGCACTGACAGTTTGGTGGGCAGATCACAGCACTTCGTAGTGTTCCCATCCAACCCTTCAGGATGCTGCAATGCTGCATTATGAAATCAGAGACTAACTCTCCCCCCAGTTCTAGGGAGGACTTAGGCTCTTAAGCCTCAAAGCAACTCTTTTTGTGCTCAGGGTTTTACAAAATCTTTCATGAATACCCTACCTTCAGCTTCTGGTCAGACCATTTTCCTCCTTGGGACTTGTGATCTGTTCATAAATCTAAAAGGAAGGGTTTCTCACTCCTAGGCTCACCTACCTTCTAATTTTTTTCTTATTTTTCCTTCTCCTGAACTTGTTTGCACACAAAATCCTTATCTCTTTAATTTAGAAACAGCTCCCAGATGTATAAGTTCATATATGTGTGTACTTACATGGTTACCAACACAGTTCCATAAACAGAAAACGTTTTCATCCTAATCTAGATTTGGTAGGCAACCCTGATAATTTACTTTCCAAACTGGTGTGTAGTCTAAAATCTGTGCTCATAAAACTTGTATGTCTAGAAAAAATGTGAAGGCAAATTAAGCAAAAAGTTATTATTTTTGTTCCTCCAGACACCAGTCAGGTATGAGAAGAAATCTGTGCTTATGCTTCTAATGCTCTTTATCTCTCTAAGGGTGTACATTTCAACAGTGCCTGGATTTAAAAGATTGAGAGAGTCAGAGTGTCTATAGATTCTTGTCTTAACCTCCATTTATAAAGCAGGAATTATAGCACTTATTGAGCAGCTTTGGAACTAAGTTTCCTGCCTCAGCATTTTAAAAACTGCCTTTTGTCTGCAAACAAACTCTTTCGAGTGGTATCAGCAAGGTAAAGTCATGACTTGGTCAGGAAAAGCTGCCAGTTTGGCTTCAAATTAATGTCATTTTATTACTGTTTCAATTCCAGGAATAAGGGAAAATTGAGTTTATATTGCTTCTATGAAAATTAGCTACTTATAGCTAAATATGCTTTAGAAATATAATATTGATGCAAAGGAGTCAGCATGATGTAGTGGAAAGACCCAGGTCTGATTTTATCATGGGCTTCAGTAGTTTGGATAGGTTATCTTCTTTATTATTTTAATTTTAATAAATCATATTGGGGGCGCTTACAGATTATAACAATCCAAACATCAGCTGTATCAAGTACATTTATATATATACATATATATATGTTTTACAAATCATCATCTTTTTATAAAGCATTTTCCTTTTACTTGAGCACCTTCATATTAGTTCCTCTTTTTTCCCATCCCACCCTCGTGAGCACTTGTTAATCTATAAGTTATTTTTATTTCATCACATACTATCTCCCTTCACCCAAGTGTCTGCTGTTTATCCCCCTTGGGGTGGGAGGCAGGTATGATGATCATTGCAATTGTTTCTCCATTTCTCCCTCCACCTTCCGCCTACCCTCATGGTATCACTACTCTCATTATTGGTCCTGAGGGGTTTATCCGTCCCGGAGTCTGTGTGTCGCAAGCTCTTCTCTGTAACAGTGTACATGCTCTGGTCTAGCCAGATTAGTAGCATAGAACTAGAGCCATCACAGCAGGGGAGGGGAAGCATTAAAGAAGTAGAGGAATGTTGTGTGTTTTGTTGGTGCTGTACTGCACCCTGGCTGGCTCGTCCTTTCCTTATGAGTCTTCTGTGAAGCGATGTCCTAATTGCCTACAGATGGGCTTCAGGATCCCTACCTGACCCCCCTCATTTGCATCAAAATGGTTGGATGGGCTATCTTAACCTGAACCTTCTTCTTTTCACTTGACAAATGTTTATAATAATGTCCAGGCCCAGTGTACAATGTGATTGTGACAATTAACTGTATGTGTGCAGAAATGGCCTTGATGTGGCTCCCTATCAAGAAGATGCAGAAAAAATGCTGTTTAGCTTTCTGGAACTGGGGGTGAGGAGGATGAGAAGAGTGAGAGAGACAGAGAGAGAGATGTTTATAAAGAGAATGAGAGTGGACAGAACCTGTTAGGAGGAAGTTTGTTGTGGTGTTGCCTCCCGTCCTAAAACAAGGTATCATGTAATGTCTCTGCTTGTGACCTAAACTACGGTGAACCACATATACTGTTAGCTCCTCAGGAAGAGCCACACCCACATCGCTGTACACCCACATGCACTGGGACCATACCTGGGAACAGACTGTCCATAAATGCCAGCTAAATGATGAATAAATGCAGAAGAGAATCTAAGTTATAACTTTACCACATGAGAATAGTAAATGGTCACTATTTGTTGAATAAAGTTATCCACAATTCAGCTCCTAGGATGATCTAATTAGAATAATAGGTATAAAACAGTGGTAAAACAGAAGGTAGACTATTTGTCATCTTGCTCCTGTGGCGCCCACTAGGGACAGTTAAGAATTTGTTCATGTGATAAAGTGACAGTCTATGGCTTTTGGACTTACAAGTAATAGCAGAAACTCTTTGGTAACCTTCAGTCTAAAGACTTGTCTTTCACTCAAGTACTTCCTCAATGCAAGAACACTTTATTCTATTAAATTGGCATTCCCTAATGCCCACTTTCCCGACATGATCACTGTTGACAAATGTTTGCATAAGCAAAAGTGGTGAAGAAAGCTGATGGTGACTGCCTATCAAAAGATGTAGCATCTGGGACTGAGCCCTGGTGGTGCAGTGGTTGTGTGCGGGACTGCGGCCCACTGGGCTGG
>PVJH01026693.1:0-29700 GCA_004026705.1 Nesogale talazaci
AGAACAAGGGGATACTGCATGGTTTAAAACAGGGAAGGTGAGAATAATTAACTAATTCTAATACAATAAAGCAGGAAAGGTGTATGTCAGAGTTGTATCTCCTCACCATATGTATTCAATGTGTATGCTGAGTAAATCATCAGAGAAGCTGAACGATATAAAGAAGAATGCAGCACCAGGATTGGAGAAAGGCTTCTTAACCTATGATAGCCAATGAAACCAAAAAGGAAGAGCAAGATCAGCCTCTCTTAATCTGCAAGAACTCCTGAAAATGAGGAGGACTGGAAGTTCTTGCTGATGAAGATGAAGGATTACAGCCTTCAGTGTGGATCACAACTCAATCTACAGAAGGCCAAATCCCGACAATCAGACCAATAGGTAACATCAAGATAAATGGAAGAACGACCTAAGTTGTGAAGGATTTCCCCTTGCTTGGATCCACAATCAGTTCTTATGGATGCAGTAGTCAAGAGATCAAAGGATTATTGCACTGAGTAAATCTGCGTGCAAAACGTCTTTAAAGTGCTTGAAAGCAAGGGTGTTACTTTGATGACTAAGGTCCGCCTGACCCAACAGCACTTACTTTACTACTTGGGTTGTTAACCATTCTGACGGTTCTCCTTTCCTGCCTTTCCCTCTGTCTCTCCTTGATTAATGATATCCCACAGCCCCTTGTTCTTGTACCCTGGAGAATTTCTCCAGGCCCACAGCTTTCACCCCACCTACATTTTGATGTCTTACCTGCACTTCAGGTGGCTGGTGTATTTCAAATCAACATGTCCAACAATCTTCTGTTATGGCACAAATGTCCTATGACCTGCTTAAATTTAACCCAATAAAACTGAATCAATGGGATTGTTTTCCTACTACTTATCCTACCATGACCATGTGTTATTCCTATCTCTATGTTTAGAATTATCCAAGCTACAAATGCAGAGCTTTCCTAAAACTCCTTCCTTAACTCCTGTATCTACCCAGACACATAATGCTATTGAAATTGCCTCCTCATTCGAAACCCCTCTATCATTCTCACCACCATTACAGGTATTGAGGCACTCATTACCTCTTGTAGAAATGACTGAAACCGTGGCCACTCAAGCACAGCAGCTGGTCTCTACTCACCTGGAACAACAGAAGAAGAAGGATGTGGAACAAGAGGTTAACTGCCTCTGTGAACAATCACCCCTCTGTCATAAGACTAGAACAACCTAAATACCATTAGAAAATATTCTGACCAAAAAGTGCTTAGAAGAATCCTGACAAGGTACTAGAGGGCCAGCAAAAATTAAAAATGGGAAAACCCTCAAAGGGATGAAGTGACCCAGCAAGGACAGCACAGGTCCAGAGAGTGTTGTTCTGTGGCATGTCGAGTCGCTATGATTCAGAACTCAACAGCACCTAAAAGCAACAAGAGCCCTTCCCTCCAGGAATTCAGTACTCGACGATTTACTGTCCAAGAAGACTGTTTGGGCATCCTTGAGACATTCAACTGGTTTCTTTTCAATGTTGTTTGAGTCTGGAGATCAAAACTAAGTCTGAAGGGGTTAAGATCAGAAGAGACTGGATAGAGACAGGATTCAAAATAAAATTATCTTAGGGGGGAAAAAATTCTCTTAGGGTAGACATAGCGTCATTATAGAAAAAAGTTCCTTGGCACAGAATTCCTGGACTTTTTTCTAAGCAATGTTCTCGATGTCCTGAAATGTCTTCCTAAGTCCCCATGATCAGCCTCTGTCCTTTGAGAAAATCTATCAAAAACGATTCCCTGTAATCCCCCAGTCAGCATGGTTTCTGAGCTGACCTCTTAGCCTTGGTGGAACTGACCCAGCAGATCCCCAGGGAGGCCACTGTGTTGATCCAATTAAGACAAGTGTATGAGGGGTCTTCAAAAAGTTCGTGGAAAATTCATATTGTGAGAAAGGTATGCATGCATTTTTTTAAAATTTTTTGCACCAAAACAAACTCATACTAACTTATGATAACATGTCTGCAAAGGATACCATTGATCATGTCTGCAAAGGATCTAAGAGAGAAAAGGGATCATTTGAAAAGCTCTCCAGTATTAAATTACCAGACAGACATTGAGCCTCTATTCAAGCACTCCTTCAATGTAAGAACACTTTCTTCTATTAAACTAGCATTCCATAATGCTCACCTCCCTGACAAGACTGCTGAAAACAAAGTGGATATATAAGCAAATATGGTGAAGAAAGCTGATGGTTCCTGGCCATCAAAATATCTAGCATCTGGGATCTTAAAGGCTTGAAGATAAACAAGAAGCCACATAGCTGAGAAAACAGCAAAGTCCCCATGGAAGAAGTCCACTAGCCTATGTGACCATGAGTGTTGATGGGATCAGGTATCAGGCATTAAAGAACAAAATATATATATATATATATCATTGCGAGTGAGGGGGTATACGGAGTGGGGACCGAAAGCCAACCTGTAGGCAATTGGACATCCCCTTACAGAAGAACCACAGGGAGGAAATAAGCCGACCAGGGTGCAGTATAGCAATGATGAAATACAAAACTTTCCTCTAGTTCCTTAATGTTTCCTTCCCAACCTCACCTCCCCCCCACCCCCATTATCATGATCCCAGTTCTACCTTACAAACCTGGCTAGACCAGAAGCTATACAATCGTACAGATAAGAACTGGAAACACAGGGTATCCAAGACAAATAAACCCCTCGGGACCAATAATGAGAGTATCCATATCAGGAGGGGAAGGAGAAGGGGAGGGTGGAAAGGGGGAACCGAGCACAAGGATCTAGATATAACCCCCTCCTTGGGGGATAGACAATAGAGAGGTGGGTAAAGGGAGTCCTTGGTCAGTGTAATAATAATTACAAAGTAATAATAATTTATAAATGATTAAGGATTCATGAGGGAGGAGTGGGAAAAGGGGGGGGAAATGAAGAGA
The DNA here is from genome assembly GCA_004026705.1 of Nesogale talazaci. Classification (NCBI taxonomy): domain Eukaryota; kingdom Metazoa; phylum Chordata; class Mammalia; order Afrosoricida; family Tenrecidae; genus Nesogale; species Nesogale talazaci. The sequence continues at coordinate 2,925 of PVJH01026693.1, forward strand.
TGATACCAAGGGCTCAAGGATAAAGCAAATATTTTGAGAATGATGATGACAACAAATGCATAAATGTGCTTAACATTGGATGGATGGATGGATGGACGGATGGATGGATGGATTGTGATACAAGCCCCAATAAAATGATTTAGAAAATGAAAAAAGAGCCCCAAACAGAGCAACATAAATTCTGCTAAATGAAGGGAGAACAAACATCAAATTGTGGTAAAGCCTGAATGAAAGAATAGTGAAATCCTTGATGTATACACACGTGCGCACACATGTGCACACACATACACACAGTGATTTTTCAAATGGGCAATTGTGTAAAGAAGGGACCACGATGAAATCTGTAGAAAATCCTCCACATCAATTTCAAGGAGAAAATGAATCTTGTTCATGCTTTAATTGAAGACTTCCAACAATAAACAACAGAAACAATAGTCAACCCCGGAGACATTTCCGTTGATTCCGCTGAACAATTCGGTCTGAAAAAAATTAGAGATGAGCCAACTTTTTACTCAATGGATCTCAAAACTGTTGAATCCAGATTAGCTTCAGACAAGAGCTGAGCTTTCCATGGAAATTTTAAATAAGAAGGATCAAGATCCTGAAGAATTACTTGGAAAAATTCTAGGAAATGAAGCATCGCTTTACCAGCATGCTCATTGTGTTAGTCTGGGTAGCCTAGAGCAACAAATTCATAAACAAACATATGTATATAAGGTAGAGGTTTATATACAAGAGGAATTGAAAACTGAGAAAACATCCCAACCTAGTCCAGTCCAAGCCCACAAGTCTAATATTAGCCCCTATGTCTGATACCAATCTAATAAAGTCTTCTTCACACTCACAAAACATATGCAATGACACCAAATGCAGGACAATCACAAGCCAGTGGGTAGAATGCTTTTGGATCCAGTGATACTATAAGCATCTCAGTGCTGGCAGGAGTCTCTGTGTGGCTTCTCTAGGCCCACGTATCTGGGTACATCAGGCAGGTCCCTGTGACTTCTCTTCAGAGATGCCTCACAGGGAGCCAGTCTTGTCAGCCGAGTCTCTCAAGTAGCGAGTGTTGTCAGTAGACAGACTCCAAGGAAGTGAACCAAGAGAGAGAGTGTTTCTGCCTCCAAGAAGATATTAACACATTTCCCAGAATTCTCAGACGACCAGGCCCACATAGAGCTCTCCTTGGCTATCTCCAGATTGGCAGGCTAGACTCCACCCTTCCACTCTTAATCCTTAATCCACCAGATGAGGTGGCTGTCACACTCCTGAAGACAAAGCACAATCAAAGCAATGACTACCATGGAGGGGAAGTGGTCCAGTCAATGCCAAAGTGAATCCATCAAGAGCAAAGGTGGTGGAAGACGGCTGCTATTTGGGGGGTGAGGGGTGGGTGCTGAAAGCATTTTACTCACTGACTATCTAAAGAGCCAAAGAATAACTACATCTATTTATTATGAGAGTGTTTTGAGAAAGTTAGCCAAAGTTTTAGCAGAATAGCACCCAGGAAAGCTTCACCGGAGACTCCTTCTCCATCATGACAATGCTCCTGCTCACGCCTCTCAAGAAGACAAGAGAAAATTCGCAAGAATTTCGACAGGAAATCATTAGACATTAATCTTACTGTCCTGATTTGGCTCCTTCTGACTTCTTTTTGTTTCCAAGTCTTAAAAGACCTTTAAGAGGCAACCATTTTTCTACCGTTAATACTGGGGGTGGGGAGGGGGAGGGGAAAGACTGCATTTGACACAGGACCCTCTCAGGACCCTCTCTTCTTGAAGAATGAATTCAATGGCTGGTATCGTCCCTTACAAAAATGCCCTGAACTTGATGGCGCTGATGGTGAGAAATAACGTTTATCTTTTTTATTTTAACGTTTATCTCTTTATGTGTACCTTTTAATTCCATTTCTCCACAAACCTTGTGTGAGAACTTTGTCTGGTCTGCAGCCACACACGGACTGCAGCCGCATGCTTAAACGCATCCTGTTTGGAATAAATCCATACCTGAAAGGATAAACGTTTGGAATAAATCCCCACCGCCCGTATGAACTGAAACCCCAGTGGCGATACTTTTTTACTTACCCTCGAATATGCTCAGCAAAAGCAACACTGTATTTGACCAAAGAAAGAAGGAAATTACTGTAAGCGCTCTCTCTACTGGAAGCTCTTCCTTTCCCTCTCCCTCGCAGAAGCTAAACTCAACTGCTGGGCTGCACCCCACGGCGCCTACGGCCGGGCTCAGTTCTGTGAGGCTTTCCTCGCTTAGCAGGGACCTGGGCGTTTGACTTTGCCTCCTTGGGTTCAAACACGGAGAAACCACTGGGTCCCCACGACGAGGACCATTTTCTTTTGTTTCCAACCTCCACACAAATTGAGACCATGCTGAAGACACCAGAGATGTTTCCAGTGACTGCTAACGGGTGGCCAGCCTCGGGTTCCCACTGCGGGGAAGGAGGAAGTTATCAGTAAGGGATTTATGTTTTAGGAGCAGGCTTAATTATGATACCACCACGACTGTCTCTTGCACAGGAATTTAGCATGCAAGATTTACAGCTCCCAGCACCATTTTTTGCCTTTGTTGTCTCAAAGAGGGGTGCTTCTGGCGTTTTATTAGCCTGCCAGCCTCTGTTGGACTGTGTCAGCCTGCCCCCTACTGCTCTGGGCTGGGCATCTCATTCCGGCCACGAGGATTTCCTGAGGTTTGGGGGTGGGGGTGGGGGGGGTCTTCTCCTGTCCCTCCTGGCCCAGAGAACACTGGGGCCCATTGCAACTCTGGGGCATTCTTAAAACCTTTTTCTTCTTTTCAAATAAAACACGAAATAACCAGACACCCACACGTCTGTGTGTTGCAAAACATACTTTTGAACTGGCTTAAAGCTTGCAAAAGAAATTAAATTTCCGGCATAAGAGCAGATCCGATTTATTTCCTTTCTTGTGTCTGGAGGGCGGCAAACAGCTTCCAGCGGTAGCCTTTCTTTTCATGGCTGCCACAACAAGGAAAAAGTTTTTTTAAAAGCGAAGCTGATGGCAGTTGAACTAATCCAACCAGCCCGACGGAGCAATATTATTAAAGAAAGAGGCCTCAGAGAAAGGGTGGGATTTCTTTTCGGCTTCAGAGACATGGGTGTGCGGGTCTGGGAAAGGCTGTGTCTGCGCAGGCACGGGCCCCATGCAGGAAGCGTACCCCACCCACCACCCAGCCCCGCCCTAGATTGCGCTGCCAGGCTCCCTCGCCGCTGGAAGGTGGCAGGTCCACGGGCTCAGAAGGTGGGCGAGGCCCGCGGGGAGCCCGCAGGAACCGTGGAAGGTCAGCACAGGGTCTAGGATACACCTGCCAGGAAAGAAGCGGGAACCCGGAAATGAGTGGTTTGGGCTTTATTTGTTGTTCTCTTGGGTGTTCCTGAGTTTATTTCAGCACGAAGGGCGGCCCCCAGGGCTCGCTTGCCTCTCATCTTTACAGAAGCACATAACCAGGTCTTTCCCCCACCCCCACCCCCCTGGAGCCACTACGTGGGTTCGAACCGTGTACTTCGCAGGTAGCCGCCAAATGCTGGACTGTGTGTAGCCCCAGGGTGACTTCGGAGCTTTGTAGCATGAACCTGGGGTATTTGTAGGCCTGTCTCACAAATGAAACAGGAAGCAACCTTATGACAAATGGGAAGACGGTTGAAGTTATCAAGGATTTCATCTTGCTTACTTCCACAAGCAATGCTCAAGGATGCAGCCGTCACGGGATCAAAGGATGCGTGGCACTAGTGGGTCAGATCAGCTGCCAGAGACCTCTTCAGAGTTTGGAAAAACAAGGACAACACTTCGGGGACTGAGGCCGAAGGTGCACCCATGGTATTTTCAATCTCCTCAGAGGCAGGTGAAAGTCGGGCCATGACTCGGGAAGACTGAAAAAGAATCCATGCGTTGAGTTGGTGCCGCGAAAGAATGTTGAAAGTACCCTGGGCTGCCCAAAGAGCCAGAATGCTCCTCAGAAGCAAGGTTGGCGAGACTTCATCTCACGTACTTTGGGGAAACGTTGTCGGGGAAGGACCTCGTGCTGCGTAAAGTGGAAGGGCAGGTGAAAAGGAGAGCATTCCCGAGGAGTCCAGCAATGACTAGAACTATTGTGAGGACAGTACAGGACTGAGCGGCATTCCTTTCTGTTGTGGATATGTGGCTGTCAGTCAGGAGTGACCTGACGACATTGACAACTCAAGCAGATACTAATCAAGCAGAATAAAGACCCTCACCATGGTACCGATGTAAAAAACCAACCAACCAACCATGGCCTCCTTGCAAGATCTTTTCCCTAGCTCCCTCTCTGCCCTTTCTTATTACCAACTGGCAACCAATCCGTGGTACCCAGCCTGTGTGACTCTCTCTCCACGCCTTACTGTGGAGGACAAAGTAATCTGCTCACCTAACTATGCTTCAGTGTGGCCACTCGCATATCCTTCCACGTATGAATTTGGTGCATCTTGGCAAACCCAGGAGAAGGGTCTGTGCTGTAACTAGCTCTCGGGTGAGTCCAATTTCCTGTGGCCCTGGTCACGACTGGGCTCTGATCCCTGCACCACTGGTGAACACCTTCATTCTCTGGACAACCTCTCTGTGTCCTTCCATTCTGGTCAAGCAGCTTCTGCAGGAGCAGGCTGTGGGCATTCTTTCCTGGGCCCGCTTTGTTCACTCCATGTCCTGAGCTTGAAGCAGTACTCTCTCTCCCAGGACTTACAAAGGAGTATGGGGGGGGGGGGCGCAAATGGAGGGGGGAGGATGTCACTGGGAGCTATTTACCCTTCTTGCAGCGTGCCAGACCGAACTCACAATCGATTCCATAAAAGATGTGGGTTTTTTTTATGTTGCTCTGTCCAAGAGAATAGCCCAGCTGGTAACTTTGGCTCTCCTCCACTCTTCACTCCCATTCATAAAATCATTAGAGAAGGCCACATTCTGTGGCTTTGCAGAGCTGATCAAATTGTGCTCCAATCCAGAATGAAATGGGAGTTAGAATCAGGTGGCTAGAAAGGGCTTTGACCATTCTGTCTGTTCTCTCTGGTCTCTTTCTACTGAACCACCCCAACTATGAATCCACAAATGCTATGCTGAGTCCCTCAAAAGACCCAACATCAGGCCAGAAGCTGGGAGATCACAAAAGCCTGCTACCCCTCTGGTATTCCTGAGAAACCCAAGACCTAGTGCCAATGGGCTTTTTCAGACACCAGTATTTTGGACGACAGTCACAATCAGTACGTCTAGTGACCTAGCCCTGAAATGTAAAGTTGGGGGGTTTTGACTTACTTAATATACGAAATGACTTCCCATAGGTTATCTTAGTTAACCACAGTCATAACAACATTAGCCCCATTTTACAGATGAGAAAACTAAGAATCAAAGAGGTAATTTGTTCAAGAATATATACGCAGTGTGATTGAACAAAACCACGGAGCTAGCTAGTGATTGAGAAGATCCAGTAGCTAGTTCATATGATTTACACCAGGTGAGAGAGCTAGATAGTGTGATCTGGCAATATCAGAGCTCCCTGAGCAAGATTTGCCCGAAGCAGTCTTACTCTGAAGCTCAAGTGATTTAACCATCTTGATTCTGCCCCTACGTCATTCTCTTCTTTCGTCTGGCACACAGCAATAATTATGAAGCCACGAAATTTTGTTACCATGCAGAAAACAGTCCTAAGTGCTGGAGAAGATAGGGAAGGCCACTTGTGCAGGAGAATGCACAAGAGAACACTTGTCCGGAAAGAGTCAGGAGCCTGCGTCCAAACGAGTTGACATTTATGAATCAGGAGGGTTTTGAAAGGCCTGAGGTATCACTTTTTCTATATATACAGAGAGAGAGCATGAAAGAGATCTTTAGAAAGCCATGTCTCTCTATGAATATCAATAAAAACACATAGAGATAAGACGCATGTCTTGCCCTCATGGGTCTCACACCATTAGCTCACCATGGAAAAGAACAGGTAGAAGCTGGCATTAGGAGGGCTGACTGTGCACTAAAGGGACGGAGGACTAGAGGTGCATTGAAGCAGTCAAGGGACTATGCCACAAAGGTAAGTAAAACAGCTCAGGCCATAGATGACAAGCTAATTTAGATGGATGGGCAAAAAGGAGCTCTTAGGCAGATGAAACCGGCTAGACAAAGATGCAGAGGCATCAAGGAGCACAAGAAGCACTGGAGATGCTCACCTGGCCCCTTGGATGCAGGAGCTTCCCCTTGGCTTCTTTGAAGTTGTATCTCCAGAGACCAGCATGTACTAGGCACTCGGAAAGAATTTGCTGATGAGAAAAATTAAAAGAAAAGGAAGGAGGGGTAGAGGGAAGCAAACAAACTCAAGCTCAGAAATGGTGACCAAGATACAGACCCCAGTGAAGGGTTTGTGTTTGGGAAGTGATGGGAAATAACTGAGATGAGTAGAAGCAAGGTTTGGAAGAGCCTCACCCAGAGGCAGGGCAGAGTCTGACTTAAAGCCATAATTCAAATGAAGTCCAAGGCTTGAGACTTTGGCTATCCCCTGGGCTATCCAGCGCATGAGAAGTACAGTCTCAAGGTCCATTGGCATAACAGAGTTCACGAAGACAATGATCTACACCAAGGGTGCTCAATACGTTGATCGCAATCTATTAGTTGATCGCAAATGTAGTGTAGGTAGATCCCCATGGCATTAAGAAAGTAGATGTAAGCCTATCATTGATCCTGTCACTTACTTGATAGGCAGCACAGCCAATCAGATGCAATCTTAGATGTCAAATGCATGTGCAAACAACTGCGCTAAGTGCAGCAAAACTGACAAGCTAAGTTTTCACCAATTTTTAGATCTTGATTTTTTTTCTCTTAAATATAAGGTTATTAAAAAGAGTGGGGGAGCTGGAACAAATAAGAAGACAAAAAATGCATTGCTTTCATACATAATGGGAAATTTTGACACTGCAAGCCAACATTCAACTTAAGTCCAGAGTGCAAGAACAGTTCTGGAACTTACTCACTGAGAGAAAGTTCCCAAACATGAAAAAATGTGCTATCTCCTTGACTGAATTATTCAACTCTAGTTATTTATGTGAGTCAGCTTTTCCCACATAAAAATCATGAAGTCCAAGTACCATTCCACCATGACTGATGATCATTTGGTGGTGTGCTTGAGGCTGGCTGTCATGAGCTACTGTCCGGACTATGGATCCTTGGCTCATTCCATTCAGTGCAAGACATCAGAGTCAACTCAGGTAAAGACATAAAATGTACATAGCTAATTGTATTGTGTTGTGCAATGTAGACTCATACGGTTATGTAAGGTATATGAACATATATTGTATGGAATTCTCAATGCATTTATGAATAAATGCAATAAATAAATATATGCCTTGCGTTTTTGTAGTGGGTAGATCATTTTGACTTGATCGTTTTATAAGTAGCTCCCATGCTGAGAAAGTGTGAGCCGCCCTGGTCTATACCTCCTTTGATGAGTATTGACAACTGAGATGTGAGGGGCTATCTAAGATGCAATTATCGGTCTCTTCCCAAAGCTGATTGAAGAAAATCAAAACCATATGGATACAATTCGTTAAAAGGACTAACTGACCACAGGAACCTCAGCTTCAACAACCCTGAGACCAGAAGAACATCCTAACTAACTAGCCTATTCATGTGTTCACTGCTTCTGTTCTACCTCATAGTTCATTGCAAAGCACCTGGTGCCTGGCTACTGCCGGCAGCCACTGAGAAAGGGTCATCAAAAATATGATAGGAGAAAATGTGGAGCAAAATTCAAAATCATAAAAAAAAAAAAGACCAGGCTTACTGGCCTGAAAAACACTGGTTCCCCTGAGACCACGGCCCTCAGTCACCCTTCAAACCTGGAACTGAACTTTCAAGTAAGCAGTAGACAGAGGCCTCCTACCAGGTGGAAATAACCCCAGGAAGGCACCCTTCTCTTAGAACAATCCACCTTACAAGATCAAAAGGCCAGTATTTACCCAGGGATAAAGCTCAGAAAGATGGGAACAGTAGAGAAACAGAAAAAAATGGGAAGTAAGCATGGGGACTATATTGTTAAGAGTGCTGTGACATTGTTGGGACTGCTGTCAACGTCATGAAACTATGTGTGCGTTGTTGGTATGGAAATCTAATTTCCTCGGTAAAGTTTCACCTGAATCACAATAAAAAGTTTTGTTGTTTTGTTTTGATGAATGCAACATATACAACCAAAAATCTTGTAGAATCTGGTTCTTCGGTTTAATGGAGTAGGATCATGGAACATCCTAGCTAATTGACCTATTAATGTGTTCACTGCTTCTGTTCTACCTAGTAGTTCATTGCAAAGCACCTGGTGTCTTTAAATTCTTGCAAGCAGTAACCCAAGAATGAGGGACAACCTCTTATAATGCTGGAAACAATTTGCAAAGTGCAAACGGTGAAGATAGACCATTCAAAACTTCTGGGTGGGAACCTGAAAGAGTACTGAAAATTCCTTAGGAATGAGGATGTTAACTTGCAGATGGGTTTTGGATTTCCACTACTTCTCCACCCCTTCACATTGATTTGGTTGCTTGATTTTTAACTTCTTGATTTTAAAATATCTGGTCTTTAATGTGCTAACATGGTTTAGGATGGGAGGAGGGACATCTTGAGTTCCAAATGTAATCTCTAACTTTAGATCAAGCTATTATGAACCTAGATTTATTAATAAAATTCTGCATGGTAGGCAGTCCAAAAATTTGTTTATGGTTTCAAGTATGTGTATGGTGTTGTTTTTGTTCTTGTTTTTTTGAGGGGGGCAATATATATGATGCCCAAAGAAATGTTAACATAATTATAGGACTTCAGAATTGAAAGAACCACTACATTGTCCACAACTTTGGCATGTTCAGAACAGTGTATAAAAAAGGTTATCAACCAACAGTTATTTAAATATGCTGCTATGAAAACAGATTATTCCTCTCTCTGTGATTATCACAAGGATATGACAAAAAGTATTGCTAAAAATATGCTGGAAACAATTGATGAATGGGAGGGTAAAAGAGCTGTAACAGCCCCCAATAAAATGATTTTTTAATTTAAAATAAATTTTAAAGTAAAAAGAGTGACCAAATCTTAAAAATATATACACTGCTTAAAAAAAAAAAAGTCAAATGAACCCTAATTAAACAAAAATTTTAAAACTGAGATGATTGCTCCTCCCCATGTCCTCTAAATAAGTCTAGATGTTTCTGCAGGCATTGTTTCTCCCTCCGCAACCCTTCCTCACAGAATCCTGTGCGCTGACACTTATAGCACATCAGTACGGCAGTATGGGCATCCTACATGGACGTCCGTCATGTTCCTTTGAGCTGTTCTTTGAGAGTGAGGGAAACGGGTCTGAGGAGGTACACTGAGGAGGGATGTAGGGTGGATAAATGTATTAGCCAATGACATGAACTTGGCACAGCCCTTGCTCCCCTTAAAGAATGACCAGATGTGTTTTTGTGGTGGAAAAAGAAATCCTCAGTGCCATGTTCAGGATCACGCCCTTAAAGCAGCGGTTCTCAACCTGTGGGTCTCATCCTCTTTGGGAGTCCCAGGGGGTGGGCCGATTCATAACAGTAGGCAAATGACAGTGATGAAGCACCAACAAAAAATAATTTTATGGTTGGGGGTGGTCACCACAACACGAAGAACTGTATTCAAGGGTCGAAGTATGAGGAAGGTAGAGAATCACTGCTCTAGACTAAAAAAAAGAAAAAGAAAAAGATTAGGAGACCCTCCACAGGAAATATTGAAGAATAGCTGAGTGGCTGGAGGTGTAAAGGGAAGGAAAGCCACGTACTTCATCCTGTGAAAGAAGGTCCTTAAAGTGAGCCACGTACCCTAGCAGGATCCAGAAAATGCTCTGTTGTGAATCGGAAGCATGAAAAGGGAATACGCCTTGAAGTGTTAAAAGGTAAATCTTCATTCCAGAGGGAATTTTTTTAAGTATATAAAACTAATATATTCTCATTGCAAAACATATTTACATTTCACACACCAAAAAGAAAAGAAAATGTCCTTCTCTTTTGACTCCTCAGTTCCGATTCCTACAAGTACCCAACTGGGTCTTATGTTCTCAGGCACCCTTCTAGAAATGAATCTGCATGTGCAAAAAATAGATTATGCACAAGCTACAAGCTACTTGTGTGTAAATATAAACAAATATATCTAAAAAAAATTTATGTGGTTGTTCTTTTCTTATGTCTGAAACTTGAAACAAAAGCACTTCTTTCTGAAACCCTGATCCTTAAAGTAAACTTCCCGACTAGCAAGAAATAAAATACTTGTGCATTAGGTCTTCGCCCAAGTCAGCACAAGTCCAGGGACTCTATGGAACAGAAATAACCAACTACCTCAAAATATTCAATTTCCAATGCCAGGAAAGTGAAACAGGTATAATTAAAATAACACTTTTTTTTAATTAAGTGACCTCTCTTGACCAACCATCTGTGAATAATTCAGATTCCCCCCTTATTATTGCAGTAAAATTAAAACGAGGTCCTATAAACAAGAAGATCCTCTTTAACTATCTTTAAGCACCAGCAATATATATTTTCCACCAGTTAAAACCCTTAATGATACAAAAAGATCTGTCAAGCATAACTCCCCCAATTCATTTGCCTGAAACCATCAATATTTTATCATGCACTTGCAGTTGGCTTTAATTTAACAGTCCAGGTTACTAATCAAACAAAACACGCAAGTCATTAAAAGTTAGCGTGCCATTTAGAAAGTGCATTTCACGTTTATTAAAATATCTTTCATGCAGCCATTAGGAACCCAAAGTTTTAATTACAATCAGATATTTAGTTCTACTCCGCTTATGCATTTAGCAGTCTCTTGCAACCGGCCTGATTAATCTTCCAGACCAAGTTCATCCATTACCTCCTGAAATTATTTTCCTCTCAAGTTCTTCAGAATTCATCTTTCTGCCCCACCCCCAACAAATAAGTAAAATACATTTTAAAGGTGTGTAAAGTAACTACCCCAAAGATAACTCATTTTAAAGGTTTCATTTCCAATGCAATTTACCCTTCATAAAAGATCAAAGAAGCATCATTCAGAAAGACAAATTGAAATTGAAAATTAGCTCTTCTTATCTTTACTGTTGATTTTCATTATTTATTTTGCTTTCTAATGACAGGGAAAGCTCAACAAGCATTTCCCAACAATTTTTTCACTAGAAGAGTCAAATCAGTGTTTAGGGGGGAATGTTCTGTATCAACTTGTTTTTAGTGGAGTGTTTTTTGTTTTTTTCTTCACCTTCCCTGCTCCTGTTCCTGCCCTGGTTTGCTTTAAAATACCCCAAGAAACTTACTCCCGTGTTAAAACATCTAACTTTGTGTCAAATCTAGTTATTCAAATTTAAAACATTTAGGCTATCCATCCGCCGGTTTTACCATGCACTAGGAGACAGTTTGACCGTTAAGTATTGGATCAAAGTGTGGGGCCATTGCTGAGAGAAAGATCTGTAACTACCCAGTAGCAGTCGTGTCCTAAGGCTGTCGTAACAGAGCCCCACTGGCTAAGTGGCTTCACACCTCAGAGAGCTCTGTCTGGTCGCAGACTTCAGGAGGCTAAAAGTCAAGTTTGTCAGCAGAGCCAGGCTCTTTCTGGTGGAAAGTCTCTCCAAGACTCTAAGGAAAGACACTTCTTTGCCACTTCCTAGAGCCTGGAGGTTTCTGACCCCCCCTTGGCACTCCTTGGATGGCTGCTGCAGGCTCTTCCTCTATCTGCACATAGGCATCTTCTGTCTGGGTCTGGGTCTCTTTTTATTAAGGCCACCTCTCATTGGATTAGGACCCCCCCCTGCCTTCCTCTAGTATGAATTCAGATGAGCCCAACTGATAACATCTTCAAAGACCCTATTTCCAAAAAAGAGTCAGGTTCTTAAGTATCAGGGATTAATTTCCAAATTCGTGCACTTTCTTTTCAAGAAGCACAATTCGGTCTAGAACACACACCAACCCTTTTCAAACATTAAAGGAATAGACGATGCTTTGTAACTCGTCCAAGGCGGCCAGCAGTTCCCTGGTGACAGAGATCACAAAGGGGTGAGGCACGGAAGTCTCGCGTCAAGACACACTATAAATACAGGTGAAAACTGTCTCAACAAGCTAGTAGCCAAATCGAACAACGTGTAGAAAGGATTATACAACATGACCAAGTGAGGTTTAGCTCAGAAGTGCAAGGTTGGTTTAACACACAAACCAACCGACCCAACAATCACGTTCAGAGCAGGATGGCCGGAAAGCACACGATCATCTGTGCACACAGCTGTGCAAATGGGTGTAGAAGAGAATAGGGAAAGCTGCCCCCAAACCCACCGATGATGAGTCGGTTCTGACTCAGTCACCCCACAGAAGAAACAGAACTCTGCCCCTTCTGGTGTCCGCCACTGTACTTTGGATGGAAGCAGACTGCTACCTCTTTGTCCCGTCCGGTGATGGGTGTGGATCAACTGTCAACCTTTCCCTTAGGAGCCAAGCACTTAAGCACAGTGCCTCTATGGGTCCTTGAATAGGCTACAGTCCCTATCGGTTCCCCAACTTCCCGCAGCCAGTTGGTCCAACGTCTCTAATTGATATTCACTTTCCCTTTCCTCGACCACCAAACCCTTTGGCTAGCCCTTGGACTAGTCTAGATCTTCTGGATCCCTGAGGAGCTGAGTTCCTGGTTCCTGGGTCACTGTCAGGCAGCAATAGCTGTGGTTACTTTTTCGTGTGTGAGCACCATGAGCCACCCCAGGGACTCTCAGGTTTCAGCACACTTCCTTCTGTGGGCCATAGCGCAGCAGCAGCCCACAGGGCCATGACGTTTGTCTGTATGAGAACTTCTCTGGTAGGCTGCTGCTACTCTAATGACCGGAGAATAGCACACAGGGACGAAACACCAAGATCCCTTTAGGGTTAGTGGAACTCCCACTGAAGTTCCAGATGAAAACACTTCTCCTCCTGAAACCAGAATTTATAGAACCTATATTTGCAAACATGAGAAGCACTCAAATCAGGTTTTTAGCCATCCTTACCTCGAGCACCAGTTTTCAACCTGTGGGTCGCCACCCCTTTGAGGGGGGTCGGAGGACCCTTTCACAGGGGTCCCCCGATTCTAAACAGTAGCAAAATGACAGTGGTGAAGTAGCCAGGAAAATAATTCGGGGGGGGGGGGGTGTGGAGGGTCACCACACATGAAGAACTGTATGAAAGGGTGGTGGCATTAGGAAGGTTGAGAACCACTGAAGAGGGTGTCTTCAGCTATATAAGCATTAAAAACAAAAACAAAAGCCCTCCCTTCCATCCAATAGTCTGACTCACAGCAATTCCGCGGGGTTTCCGGACGGTCCATTGTTATGAGAGGCGCTGTAAGGAAGTCTCCTCTTCTGCCCCAGCAACACTGGGGGTCCAGAACTGCCTGCCTTGAGAATAGGCGGGGTGGAACTGCCCCTGTGCGTTTCCTGGCCCATAATTAAGCCCGGTCTTTCTCCCGCAGAGCCTCAGATGGTTTCAAACTGCTGACCTCTCAGCAGCCCCAACACATAAACCCTCTGCCACCGGGGTCCCCTCTACGGGAACATAAACCAAACCCGTTGCCCACAGGGCAGGGTAGAAGTGTCCCTGGAGATTTCTGAGACGTAACTACTTGCCACACTAGAAAGAGGGCCTTGTCTTACCCGTGTTGAGCAGCTGGTGGTTTTGTTAGGTAACCACACAGGGACAGGGTGGGGGGGGACCCTCTTCCCATGCCTGCAAGGCCCTTGGAGGATGTTGCGATCGAATCAGGCAAGCATTAGACACCTATGAAGACCTTAACTGGGCACGCTCAAATTCAGGCCCCTAGCCAGGTGGGCACTGCACCTGGGCGGCCCAAACTAGGCCCAGGTGGGCTTGATTCAGCCAATGAGAATCAACCAAGACCTCCGACCAGACCAGCCCCAGCTCCAGATTTAAAATAACCTGGTCTCTGTTTAGCCTGCTCCTGCGCCTGCCCGCTAGCCTCTGGCTCCAGGTGCCCTCCCACCAGGTGGCCCAGGCTCAGTGGAGGGCCCCGGCGTGGTTTGGCACGCTGCCCTGCAACAGCGTGTGCCCTTCTGAGACTGTAAAACCTGAAACTTCTCCCATCTTTCACAAAACTCACAAGCCAGGCTGCAGCGTGAATTCTTTCCTGCTCGAAGTCAAGAACTGAGGTCTGACCCACGCCGCTCCCCGTTTCAGGCGGCTGGCCTGGCGTGTTCACTCACTGAGCGTAGCTGAACGAAGTCTGCCCTTTTCATTTCCACAGGTAACATGATCAGTAGGCCAATGGGCCTCCTACCATTTCCTGTCGCGTGGACTGGGGGACCAGTGAGCGGGAGCATCTGAGAAACGAGCAGCCGTGAAGAGCCGCACAAAACCAAGAAGACCTGCTCCGGCCTCCCCCCACCCCCTGCCGCCATGCCTTGTCTGGCTCTCCAGCATCCTCTACTGACGTCGCATCGCACAAGAACGCAAAGGAGAACCGTTTCCTTACACAGTTCTGCCCCTCCGATATCACAACGCGAGACACAATTTACCACTGAGAGGCAACAACAACCTGGGAACTGGCACAACCACTCACCTCTCTAAGCCTTGTGCTGTCTTGCTTGACACCCTAGGCATTCCGGCCGCCTTTCTTCTGAGCTTCTAGCAACTGGGAGTAGCATTTGGAGACCGGCTCGAGGAGCCCTTGCCAGAACGCTAACCCCTGACTCACAAGAGACTATAAACATATTTAACCAACTCCCCGGCTTTCATTCAATAGCCCGCACACCCAGCCCCATTCCCAGAATCTACAACTCCCCACCACCAACCACCACCACGAAACCTCACTGCCAACTCGTGGAAACCCTTTAAGGCAGGGCAGAACGGCCCCGAGGTGTCAGAGACTAACTCTTTATGGGGGTAGAAAGCCTCATGAGTCTCCCGCAGAGCGGCTGGTGGTTTCAAAGTACCGACTTTATCATTAGTAGCCCATTGCCTAATCACAACACCCCCAGGACTCCCAGAATCGACAAGGGGGTTTCCAAGAAAACGCATGGAAACTTTGCATTCCCTTTGCAGTTCCTTTTTCCATGGGCTTCCTGAAGCCTCCTCAGCTTAGCCATGGGCAGCAGTTCCATGCCATGCTCCCTCAACGGGACCAGCACTTCCCCATGTATGTCATATGTGAGCCCAAGGATGCCGTCCAGGAGCGCGGCCAGGGCGGGTCTGTCTTACAAAGCGTGTGCTCCCATGGGGGCCTCTGGTAGACAAGGAGACAGAGGCTGTTCTGCGCTAACAAGATGAAACGCCCTGTGTGTGCTCCCGGAGAGGGCTTGGGGAAACCTGGTGCCCAGTGGCAGCTCTGCAAAAAACGGTATGAAAACGCCAAACCACACCAACCCCGACTTCAGCAGCTCTCACAGTGCTGGGCCTCCTATCCTTGTCTTCTGTCAGCGTCAGCGTCTGCCAAGGCTCTCAGCCTTCCCTCTCTGGGCTCATCCTGAAGGTCGTCCCAACCTTCCTCAGGATGTTGAGCCATCCAAAATTGATTGAGTGATCGTGACTGTCTATCCCGCTGTCCACCTGATCTAGCATTCTTCTGCCTGTATAGACCATGTGTATTTCACTCCTGGGGACATGGTGACTAAGTAGCCAATGCCATAGTCCTCATGAGACAGGTTGCTTTGATTGCTATGGAAACCGTACTGCCTATTATCACCAAGTCCACCCTTTCTCAAAAAGTTGTGAATTCAGGGCTGAGCCCCAGTGGTGTAGTGGTTGTGCGCGGGACTGCAGCCCACTGGGATGGAGGTTCGATTCCAGCTCCACGGAGCAAAGGCTGGGCCTCCTACTCCCACCACCTGAGGGCAGTGATGCCAAAAAAAAAAAAAATTGTGATTTCTGTGTGGGGCAGCATTCCTGTAAATGCTGTGTGGTAAAGCTTCAAGGATGTCGGAAGATGTTCACTTGAATTTTGCTAAAATGGTACCATTAACCCTAACCTCTAATCTCTTTATCCATGGCATTAAAAGTATCCTCTCTTTTTTTGGTGGGGGTGGGGTGGGGTGAAGGGACCCAAATAACATTAAGGAAAACCTATCACGGAGAGAACGTGTCCTTAGCCATCCACTGATCACAAAGACATATTTAGACATATTTTGTTTGTTTGTTTGTTTGTTTGGGAATCAGTGCCCTCTGGTGGTGGGAGTAGGAGGCTCAGCCTTTGCTCCTGTGGAGCTGCTCCTGGAATTAAACCTCCATCCCAGTGGGCCGCAGTCCCATGCACAACCACGATGCCACCGGGGCTCAGCCCAGAAATATTTTGTTTGGCACAAATCTGAGTGTGTATGAACCAGGGAACGGACGAGACGCTGCTAGTTAGGTGCCTGAAGTTCTGTCTCTCTGACTACCAGATTGTAAGCATGATCTTACACACGCTCTGCCTGCTGCTGCAGACACAGGCTGGCAGACCACGCCGACGATGGTCCGGAATGTCGTTTTCTCTCCTGCACACATCAGTAGCACCCCAAATCATCCAAACTAATTCCATGCCTCAGGTCCCTTGAATGCTCCAGTTCGTGCATGAACCAGCACATCCCCCTCCACATAGTTCTCCTTCCCAATTCATCACAGGTGGGAGTTTTAATATCTGCAAGGCTACAACAGGCATATCCCACGACACTCACCACAGCAGTGGAGGGCCTGTTGTCATCTAGGTGTCGCAGTGGCTTAGTGGTTACGTGCTGGGCTGTGACCTCTACGGTCAGCAGTTCTAAACCATGAGCCACTCGTCAGGAGACAGATGAGTGACCATCTCAGAGACTCACAGAGGCAGTGACTCCAGGTCAGGGAGGTGGTTGGTTATTCAAGCTGGTGAGTTATTCAACTACAGAATCACATCACTGGTCACAAAGGATTCACTGAGTTAGATGATAGTTGATTTCTTAAGATGGCCCTATAGCCATAATCCCTTTCGTGATGTATTGTAAATTCTAGGCTCTCTTCTATAAATGGCATCGTGGGCTATGCCTTGGACTGCTGAGCAGAAGATCAGAGGTTCGAAACCAGCAGCTGCTTTGTGGGAGAAAAGCAGGGCAAAATTAGACGATGAAGAAAAATCGATGCTTAGAAAAAGCGGACATCTGAGACATCTTTAATCTGAACCTCCTTGGCATTCGTCTAGCTGTTATTATTTTCTTTTTTGTTTGTTTGTTTTTTGTTTTTTTGTTTTGTTTTGTTTTAGTTTTTTGAGGGGGCATCACTGCTCTCCAGTGGTGGGAGTAGGAGGCCCAGCCCCACTGCTGGAATTGAACCTCCGTCCCAGGGGGCCGCAGTCCCACGCACAACCACTACGCCACCGGGACTCAGCCCAGCTGTTATTTTCAAAGAAATTATTGCCACAAGTAGGTTCGACCCGCAGGGAAGAAGAGGGAATGATACAAAGACTTGAATAAGCTGGAAGAATCTCAGACCAAGTCTCCCAGAGAATCGCTCAGCCTTGCCCCCCAGAAACTCCCAGCAATAATCATCCCTACGGGGTAGGGACCTGGCGAGGTCTCGGCCCATCCTCATCCGTCCAGGGGAAGGGTCACCTGCAGTGGCCATCGACGGCTCAGCGCCTGCCAGTCTTTGTGCCTGCGGGTCAAGTGGATGCCAGTGGGCTGACGGCAACTCCCCCAAGAACAAAACATGGGGCTTCACGTTGAAACTGAAAACACGGGGAGTACAAAGGTTTCATAATCGTGATTACACATCTACTATTTTGTGTGACTATTCAAACCAGAGCTCTTTGGTTTCAATGGCGTTCTATGTTGTTTTATTCAATGTTGTTCTTAGTTTTAGCTGTCAGCACAGGGTGGCTCCATGCACAATGGAAGGAAACGCTGCCAGGTCCTGTGCTGTCTCCGTAATTCACTGCCAATGGAATCACTGAGAGCCCTAACGTTTTCCTTGGCTTGTGCTCAGTGGTAGCTCGCCAGCCCTGCCTGGTCTGCCCATGGCCCCTGAGCCTGGACACAGCTCAACATTCCACCTCCCGGCCCCTGAGAAGATCCGTCAGACCAGCTTTCCACAAACGGTTGTTTCCAGCTCCCCAAATTGCTATAGAGACACAATAGTGTAGCTATGCGAAGGAAAACATTTCCCTCTTCTTCCTGGTTTTATTTTATTTCTTCCAAGTTTTATTGGCATCTGACCCACATATCCTACAATTCAATAGTTCAATCACATCAAGCTGTACAATTAAGTTCAGATAAAAGGGAAACGTTCCTAAAGCTGAACCCTAGCTAGATGTCAGTGGCAGAATCACAGGTGACCTTTTCTGTTTTTATGTAATTCCATGTTTCCTCCATGTGTTCACCAATGAGGATGTTCTCACTCACTACCGCTGAGGCCATTCTGGCAGCGTACCACTGTGCCCGTGGGTCTCTAAGGCGACAGATCTTTAAGGACCAGAAAGCCACGTCTTTCTCTGGTGCCACGAGTATTGCACCATTAAGAGCAGGTTGGGGGGTGGGTTTCTCCTCCCCTACTCTATCCTGGAATCACCAACAGCTTCTGAATTGGTGCCCCTCTCTCTTCCTGAGGAGACATGGAAAGAAATTATACAAACCAAAGTCACCCCCATCCAATTGATTCCGAGACTGAGCAGCCGTATAGGACGGATGGGACTGCTCCTAGGCGTTCACCAGACTGCCCTTCTCCCACACGGCCACCGGGGAGAGTGAGCTGCCCACCTTGTGGCTGGAAACCCAATAAGTGTAACCATTTCTCCTCCAGGGTGCCTCAAAGACATAGCATCGGCCTGTTCTTGTTAGCATAACACAATGAAACTGCGCCTGGAAACTCATCAGTCTCAGGCACGGAAAGCATCAACTTTCAGATGACTTATTTGTTCTGAGTCTGATGGACTTGAGAATTCGGTGCGGTTTTTCCAGCATGGAGTTGGGACCCTGAGATTGTGGATCAATGATGGTCTTGTAGGGTAAGAAAGGAAAAAGATTGATCGATTGGGAGACGGTGTTGCTAAAGGAACGTCTGCCTCCCCCTGACGATCTTGTGTCGTGTGTGTGTATGTGTGTGTGTGTGTGTGTGTGTGTGTGTGTGTGTGTGTGACTGAGAACAAGCCGTGATGCACAGCCTTGGGTGATCCGGTGTCAATTCCAGCACACGGTGACATTAGACTGGAGCTGTCCCCTGGGGCCCCCAAGCTGCCAGCTTTACAGTGATAGCCTGCCACAATGGGGCAGGTGGGCTGGAACTGCTGACCTTTCCATTAGCAGCCAGCACACATGACCATTGCAACCCCAGGGCTCCGCTGGTATGAGTTAGTTTTCCCCAAATTGATGTGTTAGGGATTTGGAGTATAAATAAAGAATGGCCAACAAAGCAAAACTGCTGGCTCTGAGATCAATGGATAAGTCACAAAATTAGGGTTTTAAAAAATGAATGCCAAGGAAGACATTTCTGATGATGTCTTATCCTGGGGTTGCTTCCCTCCCTCTGCGGCCCCTTTTAAGTTTCCCTAGCATCTAGCTCTCCTCCGTCAAGGAGCTAAATCACATATGGGAGCCTGTGGGTGATCGCTAAGCATCACCCTCTCCCTATTGTAAATGAAAGAAACCCCGCCGTGCAAAGGAAACTCTTCTCTTCAGTGCTGAAACCTGCGGCTGTGCGGACGCTCAAGGTGAGAAGGTCTCTGTGGGGCTGGCCAAGTCAACAGACCAGGGCGGGTCACCATGTGCGGAAGTCACTGATACTTGGGGACATGGCGCCATCTAGTGGGTCATGGAAATTTCCCAGGAACTCTGAAGCTTCCTGATAGTCTAGTTGAGGTGAAAGAGACGTATGTGGTAAGAGAGATCATTAAATGAAGTGTCCAGAGGTCTCCCGGTCTCTTCAGCTAGCACCCAGACCATTTGGTTTCTAGACTTGTCCTAGAAACTCTACCCAGCTAAAACTCTACCCAGTCTGGTGCGTGGACCCTGCTGTGTGTGGCTGGAGGGGTGAGGCTTGGACCTTAACCCATTGACCAAATCCACCACCATGGCATCAACTCCACTCAAGCAACTGTGCTGGGCAGAACAGAGCTGCTCCCTGGAGCTTCTGAGGCAGACGGCCTCGTCTTTCACACTCAGAGCTGCAGGAGAGTTCGATCGGCTGACCTCCTGCGAACAGCCCATCTGGTAATCAATCCACTTTGCCACCAAGAGCTGCTCCCCTGTACAAAGAAAAGCAGTCATCCCTGGGGCCCAGCTCTAAGGCAATTATGCCAACGCATTCTCTTCGTCACCAGGATTTCTTCAGGGAGGAGGAGAGGCCTCAGACGAAAGGGGAGCTCCCTCGTTCCTCAGAAGGCTGGAGGCCACAAAGAGCGGCAAGCTTCCTGGGATGGCAGCCCAGAGAAGCAGAGGCAAGAGGGGCGGCCTGGGAGTATTGCCTCAACCCTGAAGAAGCGACTTTCGCCCGAGGTTTGGCCTGCGGTCTTCCCCATTACCAGAGTCAGTGGGTTCCTTCTGCCCTCTTTTTTGGCCCGTCTGTTTGTTTCCACTGGTTGGTAAGAAGACTCCTAACGAGTGCCTTGACCACCAAGCAAACGTGAACGAGAACGTAAGTCAGACTTCCATACTGTGTGGCTTCCGGGTATCCCAAATCTGAATTGTTAGAACTTCTCGCATTACTTGGAGAATTTAACACTGTTCCTTAACACATCTACTGTGAGGATGCCGCATTTCTCAGCGGGTCGTCTGGGTAAGAAGCGTTGAAGTCAATTGCTCAAGGCCAGCTTCTCTCCCGGCTCTCCCAGCCCCTTCTCCATACAAAATCAGCCTATCAAAAAGCAGCCAGCCTGGCTCAAATGACAAATGACTCATACTGCATAAAAACATGGCCTGATTAAATCTCCTTGTTAAGATTTAACATAATATCCTTGGCCTTGGGGGGGCTGGGGGGGAGGGAGGGGGATGATTAGTGAATCAAGGTCCTTGAGAGCAGAGAACACAATCCTAAACAGAGAACCAAATAAAGTTCAGACACCACATAACATGTGTCATGTTCCAGTCCATAGGAGAGCTACAAGATTGTAAACAGCATCTCAGAGCGCACATCTCTCTCCTGTTGCTCTTCTGTCTGTGTAGAGTTGAGGAAGGGGTAAATTTTGTGGAGGCTTCTAGGCCTCTCGCGTGACCTCCCAGGTTGACTCACTTATCTGCACGCATTGCTACAAGGAGGAAGTAGTTAAACAAAGGCTCATTCTGAGGCCTTCTTTGCATGGCAGGTCCTTCTTGCAGGGCTATGACGCACTCAAAGACAAAAGGTATAGCTGTTTCTGGGCCAGGAAAAGACTCATCAAGCCTGGAAGCTATCCCTCCAGGTAGAGCCCCACAGGGCAGGCCTGGCCCGTGAACTCTCATGGGGAGGATAGTTAGGAAGTGAGGTTATGAAGGAAGCAATGCAAACTGCTTTCCACATTATGTTCTTTACTAAAATAGAACAATTTTAAAAATATATCAAATATTATATGATATGTGAATTATATACCAGTAAAGTGGCTATAGAAATATATCAAATAATGAGAAACAATAACTAATGACACTGATATATTCAGTTAGAAGAGACTAGCCAGCCTAAAGTAACAGAGGCAAGTAATAATAAATAGTAAAGTCAAAGTAGGACCTTGAGTCTATCCCACCTGAATTTCGAGAACCTCTCAAAAACAACTTTGACTCCTTGAACACTAATGAGAAAAGACCCGGTGAGCTGTGGGAGGACATTAAGAACATCACCCACGAAGACAGCAAGGGGTCAGTCAGATGACAGGAAAGAAACAAGATCCATGTGGATGTCAGAAGAGATTCTGAAATTTGTTCTTCGTTGTGGAGCACCTAAGGCCAATGGAATGTCAGAGAAGTCAACCCCTAACATATCATCATGGCTCCGGTAGGCGCAATTGTACAACAATAATAAGTAAGGATTTTTGTGAAGTCATAGAAATTATGATAGAAGAGAGATTGAAATAATGGAGTCAGACATATTTCATGGTAGCAAACTCCCTTTCCAGATGGCCACGCACAGCTCAGACAGGAAGCTGGATGCTCTAAAGAGAGCTGGGGAGCTCCAGGGGGAGTGCATCGGAGAGGGGGAGAGTTTATTGCTAGCCACAGTTTAAATCTACCTCCTAGGCATGATTACAGGTAACCACGTGCCACAGGAAGGGGCTATATCATAGGCACACACACCACAGGAAGGGGATGTACAATAGACATAACCATAACAGGAAGGGGATGAGCTAGGGCTATACATGTGACCAGAGAAGTGGATCCTAGATTCATGATGGTGGCCTAACCTTGACCATCCTTGGGTGGGATTGACCTTCCTGGGCTTCTACAAGGAAGTAGTCTACTACTATCTTTAGCAGAGGGAATGGGAGTCGTCTACTATGCTTAGCAGAGGGAATGGGCCCTACTTAGGGTGGAACTCGCTATACAGTCTGATTGCTCTAGGTGGCTGATAATAACCCTTAGGGAGAATAAGCCCTGATCTACGTCTGTTGACCTCCAAGTGTATAGTCACTTGCCACATGTAGCAAGCAGCTAAGTTTGGCATATATCTAGAGGAAACAACTTGGGAGAAATCATTCTGATCCCCACGATGGAAGAAAGGATGACGTCAAAAAGCTGAACAGAAAATTGTAATGGGCAACTCAAGACAACAAAGTTAAGCCGTCCAATGAAATGTGCAAAGACCTGGAGTTTTAAAAAAAATGGAAACACATCCTCAGCATCTCTTTGAAAGGCCTGAGGAAAACAAAAATCAAGTGTGAATTACAATCCTGAAGGATACCATGGGCAAACATTGAACAACACCGGAGCTATTAAAAGAAGATGCAAAGAGAGGCCTAAGTGGAGGGAGGATGTTTTGAGAGTGATGATGACAACTAGTGTGCAAATGTAATTGATGTATGTATGGATCATGATGGGAGTTGTATGAGCCCCCAATAAAATGATTTAATTTAAAAAAAGGAGGGGGAAGGAAGAACATATACCAAGGACTCAAGTAGAAAATGTTTAGAAATGAGGATGGCAACATGTATACAAATGTGCTTGATGCAAATGATATATTGAATGTTATAAGAGCCCCCAATAAAATCATTTTTAAAAAAGAAGATGGAAAGAATGTGCACTTACTATCCCCCTAATTCTATTCCAATTGCTGAATAGTTTAATATCAGGAAAGGTGCGCTTCAGGTTTGTATGCCTTTACCCTATTTATTCAATCTGTGTGCCAGACAAATAATCCAGGAAGCTGAACTATAAGAAGCACACGACTTCAAGACTGGAGGAATGTTGGTCCACATGCCGTGAGAGGCAGATGGCACAGCCTTGATGGCTGACAGTCAAGAGGACTTGCTGAAGAAGATGGAAGACTGCTGCTTCAGTATGGATGACAACTCAGCATCAAGAAAGGAAAAACCCCGAGAACTCAATCAATAGACAATGAAAAACAGGGGGGGAGATATTGAAGTTGTCAAGGATCCCATTTTACTTGGATCTACAATCAACATTCATAGAACAGCAGTCAAGAAATAACACAACGGAAAGGACTAAAACAACATATTGTACTGAGTAATGCTGTGGCACAAGACCCGTTTAAAGTGTGAAAGAGAAAACATTCACTTTGAAGACTAAGATGTGCCTAACCGGAGCTGTGCACCTCATACACATGTGAAAACTGAACCATGATGTGCTTATGCTAATTTCATGATGGAGATGTAGGGGTGGAGTCTAGCCTGTTAATCTGGAGATAGCCATTGAGTAGCCAATGAGGCCTCTGTGTGGGTATGGCTTTCTCCTGAGACTTCTGGGAAATGTCATGCTATATCCCTCACGGAGATGAGAAGCTATCTCCCCAGTTGTTGGGAATTGGTCTCAGAAACGATGAATTATGGACAAGACAAGATGTCAGCACCTGAGGAGCTGAAGGAGCTGGAGGAGAAGTCACATGGCCTGATGGAGCCAGACCTCTGAAACTGATGAAGCCACTTGGAGATCCCTGCCAGCGCTAAGTTGCCTCTACCACCACTGGATGCTATTAATGGACCCTGAGCCCTGGAAGCAAGGAGCTATGGGGGACCCCTACCAGGGCCAGGATTCTGCACCCACTGGCCTGTGACTTCGTAATGTCAGAAGGAGGCGTTATAGACTGGTATCAGGCATATGGGCTAATATCGGACTTATGACTTTGAACTGTACTGGGTTGGGATGCTTTCTCAATGTTCCATTCCTCTTGTATATAAGCCTTTTCCTTATATCCATATGTATGTCTATGATTTTGTTTCTCTAGTCTACCCGGACTAACACAAATGACTAAGGGAGACTGGAAGGAAATCAATGCCTTGGAATTCAGTACCGGCAAAGAATATTGAAGGTACCAAAGACCTCCAGAACATGCAAATATGCTTTGCAGGATGTGTAGTCGGAATGTTTCTCAGAAGTGAGGATGATGAAAATTCATCTCACCTACTTTGGACGCGTTCTCAGGAAATACCAGTGCCTGAAAAATGACCTTGGACTTGGTAACGTGGAAGGTCAATAGAAAGAGGAAGACCCTTGATGAGATGTATTGACACTGTGACCTTACCAATGTGTTCAAGTACGACAACAATTATAAGAGCAGCACAGAACTGGGCAGAAGCTTCTTCCGTTGTACGTGTGGTCACTGTGAGTCAGAGCTGACGCAAGGCACCGAACAATAGCCTACTTGATTCCTAGGAATTTCATCTGGCGGGATCCACATTTATGTTACTGGAAAAGATTATATGCGATGACTAAGTCATTGGACTTACAAAATCCCATTACACGATCCTCGGTGTCGTTTCTGTGTCTCCCATCTGCTGATCCTTCATCACTATTTCCAACTTGCTCATCCCCCTCATCAGTCATGATCAATGCATCCTGGTTGTATAGTTGACCCATTTCAGACTGCAGAAGTTGATAAAAATCTTCAATTTGGTGAACAAGTTTGAATAGGAGCTGTATTGACTGGCCTTCCTTGAAGACGTATAGCTATCATCCTATCACAGACAACATTATACTTCAAGAAAGAGCTTGGAATATTCTTTTGCCAAGGATTATGACAGCATTTCACTTCAATGTGTCATTTCCTGCACAGTAGACTCAAGCATATATTTGTTTATCCCATTCAACGTCAATACCAGTTCATTTTGGCTCATTAATGTCTCTGATATCAATCTTCATGTGTTCCATTTCATTTTTTATGGTTTCTAGTTTCCTAAGGTCATAGTTTGTACCTTCCATCTTCTGCTTCTTAATGGGTATTTGCAGCTGTTTCTTCTCATTTTGAGTCATGTCACACTAGCCAAAGAAGATCCTGACTGTGTTGTTCCATGCACATCATTAAGATAAGCTGCTCTTTGAGAAGAGAGCTCTTTCCCAACCATATTTTGGGTGACTTCCAATCCATGGGGCTTGTCTTTTAGAACAAAAAGGGAGCACACAGGCGTGCACGCGCACGCGCACACACACACACCAAAGAAACTCTGGAATGGTGCTGGAGCTTTCATAGTACACGTGTTTCCCGTGAAGCAAGCATTGAGCAACTAACTCTGAGTTAGTGCACCCAGTGGCATCACCTGGGAAGGTTCTTTGGTCACAGCAAATTTTTTCATGAAAACTGTTTCACTGGCACCTCATTTTTTGTGATGGTTGATTTAAGGGAACAGTGTGCAGCTGTGAAGTTTTGTTTCCTACTCAGGGAAAATGTCGCAGAAGCTGTTGTGACGTTGAATACAGCTTACAAGGACAGCACAATGGGAAAACCCCAAGTTTGAGAGTGATTTTCTAATTTCGGAAAAAGTGAAATGTCAATTGATGACAAACCTCATTCTGGATGTCCATCAACTTCCCAAATGGATGAAAACGTTGACTGGCAGTGCATTTGGAGTTCATTCTACCAGGTCAGACTGTTATTCTAGCTTTCTATATAGTGGTTCTGAAAAGGTTACACAATAGTGTGTGACAAAAAAAGGCTTGATTTGTAGCTGATGAACTAGTTTTGCCTCCCTGAGAATGCACCTGCTCATGTAACCATCTCAGTGCACCAGTTTGGGGCAAAAACATAAATAAATAAATAACCAGCATGCCTCTCTTGCCCCACACACCTTATTGAACTGACCTCACACGGTGGGACTTCTTTTTGTTTCTGCGAATGAAGAGGAACAGAAAAGGGCACTGATTTGACGAAGTAGAAGAGATGAAGAAAAAAACAAGGGAGGTGCTTGTCAACCATCCAAAGATGAGTTCAAAAACTGTTTCCAAAAATGGAATCGCAGAATTAACAAGTGTATTAAGTGCAATGGAGAATACTTGGAAGGTGATAGGATTGTTTTGTTTAAAAAAATTTTTAATACATATCTTTGGGGAGGAAACCAGTTATTTGGGGTACCCCCTCATATGTAATGCAATGTTCTACTGCTACCCCAAACATTTCCTCTGGCCTCTTTATTCAGCAGGAGATCACTAGCTCCTCCTTCCCCGTGTTTCTTCATTTGTAGTGTCCACCATGGAAGACCTACCAGTATTTGCAATTCTGATGGCACAACTTCTAGCATCATAGCTAAATGCAAGCCAGTGTAGTACATAAACTGACAGAGAGGTAAAGCATATATAAAACTAATTCACCATGAACACAAGTCGGCCAAAACAGCAAACAGATGACAGCACTGAAGCAATATATAGCAATAGGTATACTTGTAAAGAAACA
>PVJH01026694.1:0-29740 GCA_004026705.1 Nesogale talazaci
GGTAAAGCTCAGACGTCCTGGGAAGCCGGTTGGCTTTTAGAAGGAGCTGTGCAACCCGACACTGAGGATGAGAAATGGACCAGAGCCCTGGGCCTCATTCCACAATCTTTGTTGTAAGGACGATCATCCCTGACCTTTGGACTCTGGCAATCCATGGCCTCTGTTGGACACAAGAGCTGCTTGGGGTGGGGGTGGGGGTGCAGGGGGTGGAGGACGGTCCAAGCCTAGTCAAAGTGCGAGCTCTCAATGATGGCAAATGCGCCACACCGAACTCACGATGCTGCCCTGGGAGGACCCAGCCACCTCACTTGGTCTTTCCTTGTTACAATGGCCCTGACTCACCCGACAGCTCTCCTGGCCAAGGCCCTTGTCTCTTTGAAATCATTCCTGGCCAGGTGGCTTTCATGCTTCTCCAGGTGGAACACTTAAGGTGAAGCTCAGTTAATGGAATCTTAAAGCCCTCTAATAAATTTCCAGCAACATAAGACCACCAGATAATCAGTTTGGTCCCCAGGGTCACTCAGAATTCACAGCTCAGTTCCCATAATTAGCATTTCTTTTTATGTCGGAACCACTGTATAGGCGTGAAGAGCCCCAGTGACAATATTTTACCTGTTTCAGCTTTAAAAGAAAGCTTTAGATAGAATCAGGTACTCAGGCTGCTTCCACGGGAGCTAATAATAACAGCCGTAGACTGCGCGCCCTGTGGTTTCATAGTACTGCTACCTAGTTGGCACATTTGAAGGTAAAAGTATACCTTTGATTTACCTCCCTTTATCTACTGACTATAGCAGCCCCTCTCCTCCTCCTTCACCTCTCCCTTCATCATCATCTTCATCATCATCTAATCCTTTATTGGAAAGCACTTAGCTCACTCACAGTAATTAATACTTCCCTTACCCTGTGCAAATACGTGCTTCTGTTTCACCTTGTTTTAGACATTATTCAGAAAACAATTCCAAACGTGGCTGTCTTCCAAACCATGCTCTTGAAGCACCGATCTTTTATCTGTACCCCATGAGACCTTGGGAGGAGTTGGGAACTCCCTGAAATTCAGTGCAACATTTTACATCTGGAGTTTCATCAGATACCCGACGTGTTCTCTAACCCCCCACCCTCCAAATTGAGAACTATTGTTTTAAAGACCAATCATTGGCACTTATAAAAGGGAAACCCCATTCCAACTTTTAAAAATTGTGTGATTTATTTATTGTGAGTTAGATGACATTGGGGGAGCCTTTCAGACCACTGCCCTGCATTCCATAATTCAAACCACTTGTCAGCGGTCCCAGTGGTTTGCCTCAACCCTACTGACCTGATTATCCTTCTCCCTCTTGTGGAAACCCTGCCCCCCCATCCTCTCTTTCACTCACATGAACCCCTGGTACCCCTGTAGTCTTTTGATTAAGATGTAATTGGAAAGGGGAATGTTGGTGGGATTGGAACTGGGGACATTGATTCTAAAAGATGACAGCTGTTAGGATCCATGGAACAAGTGAGGTTGATACCTATTTCATATGATACTCTCCTTCCAGAGAACTTGGATGTCCCTGAAACTCTGATGATGACCAAAGACTACAACCATTCTATAGCACCCACTTTCTTCCAGGCAGTGCTTCGGTGCCTTATGTAATCCTTAATCTTCAGAACAACCCTAAAATGTGGATGCTATTATTTAGCCCTATTTCCAGACAAGGAAACTGAGGCATTGAGAGATTCAAACTGCAGATGGAATATACACTCAACATTCCAATATCCTGAGCAATGATAGATAATGTAGTTTGTCAGGCTGCAAATAATAGCCCCGAATAATAATCACATTGGACATGCCTGAACGATGGCTGTGTTGTAATCCTGAAGCACGTGCCTACTTGGGAACAGGATTCCTATAGGTGTCATACTGGTTTTGTCAATCAGAACAGTTTAACATGTCACAGGAAGCCAACCGACAACTCTGCTTAATTAGAATTTTGCTAAGAGTCACTGCAGGTTAGATAATTGGGTTACTGGCCAAGTAGGACATTTTACTATTGTTGCTGTTCCTTTTTGTGTGTGTGTGGCATCGCTGCTCTGGTGGGAGTAGGAAGCCCAACCTTGCCCCTGGAGAGCTGCTGCTGGATTTGAACCATCAACCCTGCGGGCTACAGTCCCGCACACAACCATTATGCTACCAGGGCTCAGTCGACATTTTGCTATTGTAACTACCAAGAAATTGCACTGTGTGCAAGGATCAGTCAAAAAAGTATTGCCACAAATTCCCAGAAACCTTTATCAAATAAAAATAGCAACATGTGAAGCTACCATCCTTTCTCCATCGAGGTCCTTAGGCTTCTGAAGGCACTTTCTCCACCTCTCTAACCCTTTCCTGAAGAGTTTTCTACTCTCTGATTAACACCACACCAAAATTGCAGTTTGAGCATTCTTGAGGGCCTCAAGCTCTGTTCTTTTTAAATGTTCTTTGAGTTTGGAAAACTAGGTGAAGAGAATGGGAGAGTGACTTTAGAGGGAGAGGCTGACATTACATGACTAATTCTATAATGAAGCATTTCACTGTGAACATGACTCAGTCACATGAGGGAGAACAGGTAACAAGGGACCTGCCTTTGCCTTAAGGACCATAAAAGTTTCATCAAGTGATGGTTATGAAGCATGGGTTGGATGAATGAAATGGGGCACAGTGGAGACCATTTCAGGCAGAAGAACAGCATATACATAGGAAGGTAATTTCCTGGCCTTCTTGAGAAACTGAAAGAGAGTCGGAGTAGCTAGTCAGGGACTGAAAGGAGATGAGGATGGTGAGAGTGCCAAGGAGAGAAGGTGCCAGGCCTTAGAGGCCACGTTAAATATTTTAGTCTCTCTCCTGCAAGCTGGAAGGAATAGCTGAAGTAATTTTAACGAACTGGAGTGGGCATGAGGTAGGAAGAAGAGGAGGGAGTTGTGTGTTGGACATAATTGGGGTTACATTTTTCAAAGGCTTATTTCAATTGCTGTGAAGGGTGATGTATGGGTAGGGTGGTGAGTGCTAGGAGACAGCCTGATGAACCAGGTATTGTAGGTAAATCTATACCCGTTAGAACAGGTTAAGTGTATATCTGTTATACCAGGTAAGTAATGGTAGCTCTGATTAGAATGGATAAGGGGATAGACAGAGAGAGAAGTGTAGGATGGACTTAAACACTGTAAAATGGGCAGGCATTAGCGTTGGAGTGTATGTAGGTAGAAGTAAAGAATGGCAATTCAGTTCCTGACCTGCCTAAGGAGAGAATATGCAGTAGGCATTGGAGGATGGCCCGGTGCTAGTAAAGGGTGCCAAGAACACACATCCTGGGAGGTAGAAGGAAGCCTAGGTTGTGAATGCTGAGTAAAGGCCCCCTTCACACAGAGCTCAGCAAACCATCCTCCAAGGCCCTAGCGCACCACCAGCAAGTCCATTCCATCTCACAGAGACCCTACAGGACAGAGGAGGCCCTACTCTACCCTACATCTTCAGGGGAGCAGAGAGTCTCACCTTTCTCTCAAAAGCAGCTGTTGTGTTTCCATCACCAGCCTTGCTGTGAATAGCCCAACACATAACCAACCACATCATCAGAGTTCCTACTATGCCCCAGGACCCAGCTATCTGACATCAGCCACACACGGATCGGAAAGGTCTGGTGGGTGGAGCCTGTGCACTCACAGTCAAGCTCATGGTAGGGTCTGTCTTCTAGAATAAAAAAAGTCTTATTTCCATATCAGACAAGCCAGCATCTCGGCTCCACATATCACTTGGGGGCAGTATCTGCCAAGGACCAACAGGCATTTTTCAGGGTAATGGCTTTAAGCAATGTTTCATTCACTCACTCACCCACCCACCCACCCACCCACCCACCCACTGCCATGTAGTCCATGCTGACTCATAGAGATGCCCTGTGGATTTCCGAGACTGTTTTCAGGACCTGAAAGCCCAGTATTTCTCCCAAGGAGTGGCAACCCAACATAAACACTATTACTATCAGGCCTCTCCAAGCAATATTTAGGAAGAAAAAAAGTGTTCTTAAAAGGAATGTAGTCTTCAGGATTGACATTCTGGGCAGAATAGATTCGCTGCTAGGATGTCATGCATGACAATCTGACCGTTCTCCCTGGAAGTGATGGGTGGGTTTGAACCACTGACCTTGCAGATAGCCCCCTAAAGCTTCCTCCACAGCACCAGCAGGACTCCTACACCACCACTAGGGTACTCTTGTAGTTTTAGAAGTTTCTAAGTCTCTTAATTCCAAATGAGGACTTTTGCTTGACCCTAACCCAACCAGAAGAGTCGTGGAGGCTGCTCTCGTAGTTATAAGAAGTGCTCATAAACGCTTTGTTCTATTGTTTGGGATACATGGCGGAATAACACTTGTTTAATCACTTGGGTTCTTAAGCCTTCATCGCAAAAGTTAGTGTGCTAAAATAGGAACAAACAAGATATGGGGTTGAAGAACCAGTACACAATTCACCACATGCTATTTTCCAGGCCGCCACCACCCAAGAATTGTGTTAAAGGGGAGTGTCTAGCCGTCTACAAATACCATTGTCTCGGCGTCTATTCTGACTCATTGTGACCCTCTGGGACAGAGTAGAATAGTCCCATGGGGTCTCCAAAGTGCTAACCTTTATTGAAGCAGAAACAGAGTATCCTGTCTTTCCTTCTGCCCTATGGCGGGCAATCACCTGGAATTGGCATATAGCAGACATGAGAAATAAACTGTTTTAAGACTCTGAGGTGATTGCTGCTGCATCCAAACCTCACCCCTTCTGACACAGAGCTGTGTTGTTGGGTACCATTTGAGACGCACCACAGGTAAGGAAAGAAATGGGCCTGGCACGAGATCAGGTGATCCAGGGTGGCCCCTGTAAGGGGAAGCAGCTCAACTGTAGCTTGACTATGGGAAGGAACAAGCCTGAAAGAGCCCAGAGAAGACCTCTCCAAGAAGGAGCAAGGTGTACCAAAGCCCCGAGGGAGGCAGAGAGCTGACAAAAGGCCAGTGTGCCTTGGGGCCCAGGGTGCCAGGGGAAGGAGCAGGGGACGGGGGTCAGAGTTCAACATGTGGAAAAATAAAAATAAAATTATGATCTGTGTCCAAAATATCCGAGAGAAATTTAAGAACACATTAGTCTGGAAAGACAAGAGGAAGGTAGGTAAGTCTGACCAAAGTCCCTGTCTCTGGACTGGGACACCTAGGAAGTTGCTGGGAAGGGTTCAGGAACTGCGATGTACATGGGACTCTGGGCGGGGGTCGAGGTGAGAGGACTGTGAGCCTATGTTTTAAATGCCATTTATTGAGCACTTACAGCGTGCCAGGAAGAGAGACGGGGATTTCTGCTCCCGTAAAGAGTTGCCGTCTGAGAAACTCACAGAGGCAGCAATATGCTGTCCTGCAGGGTCCCTGCTCAGTGGCAGTGAGTTGACTTTGGGGTCCTCTGTAACTCTCCACACTGGGTTTCCACCATCAACCTTTAGGTTCACCTGAGAGCTTCTGTAGCTCCTGGGACCGGTGTTGAATGGTAGGCTTGGGCACAGCACTTTGTATAGTCTTTCCAGGACCTTCTTCCCTGTGAGGACTTGCCAACTTCAAGGCTCTGCTCAGGTCTAAATTACAGGCAGAAGCTATACATACACTCTGCCCCCCTGAAACCAGGGCCTGGCTCCCCCTTTCTTTGCAGACAATTTCTCCCGCTTACCCTATGCAACTGGATGCCTAAGGAAGAGGAAGGACTCGAGACAGACAGCTTTTCATTTTGGGTTTTTTTTTTTTTTTTGATGCTCAATAACAAAAAGGCTCTTCATTGTAATCACTGGGCTTCCCTCAAGGGATTATGAAATCTCATGACTCAAAACACAGAGCTGGGCTACACTCTTGGGAGAAGGGAAGAGATAACATTTATTTCTTTATATTGAGATAACATTTTAAAAATTAAAAAAAACATGACATGCCAGCCAATTTCATAATTACCTTGCTCTACTAGTTTGGTCACCGTTTGGTTCCCTTTAAGATTGGAAGCAAGGGCTGAGCCCCAGTGGCATAGTGGTTCTGCGCGGGACTGCGGGACTGGGATGGAGGTTCGATTCCAGCTCCACAGAGCAAAGGCTGGGCCTCCTACTCCCACCACCTGAAGGCAGTGATGCCCAAACAAAAAACAACAACAACAAAAAAGATTGGAAGCAAGTAGATACAGAAGAGAAAATAACACACTTTTTTTTTTTAAAACTTAGGACCAATCGCTTGGTTCTGAAGAAGTAGTTGTTTGAGCTGGACCCATTTTTCAAGAACCATTTCGCATTCTCTAGCATATGTAGGGAAGCGGTTTCAAATAATTCATGGCAAAATGGAATTAAACAGATGCTTTCCACGCATTTGTTGAAGGGCCTTGTATGTGATGGATGTTACCTTGGCATTCTGAAGTGCCAGGTCCAGTGAAAGGCATTTCCAGCCAGCGTCACACTTGAATGCCAATCTTTCTTTGATGTATCTTAGTTGAAACTTCTATTGTGCTCTATGGGTGAAAGCATTTTTCATGCAAATTGAAGTTCTTATTCGGTTCCAAGTGGGACACAAGCAAGTCAGAGATTCCACTCTCTCCTGGCCCGAGATCTTTTCTGAATGGCAAGATCAAGGTCATTTCCATGGCCATTCCTCAGTATGACATTGCTGGGGCCAAGTTCTCTTGGTTCTGAAAGCTTTTTGAGTTATTCTAGCAGCCATATCTGTGCTCAGAATGAAATATGAATCAGTAGTGCACCTGGCTACTACCAGTTAGAGAAAGCCTATCTATAGTGTTTAAACAGATAAAGATTTAATACCAAGTTCAAGGTGTCATTGGTGTTGAGATTAAAGCAAAATGAAAACAACCAACAAAGCCTATTGCTGTGTGTGCCAAAAAGTTGATTCTGCGTCAGAGGGACTTGACAGGACAGAGTAGAACTGTCCTATCAGGGTCTTTGATGATAGAAATATGGATGCCCATTGCCACACCTTTCTTCCCTAAAGCAACTGATGGTTTTGAACCACTGACTTTTAAGTTAGCAGTCAAAAGCTGAACCATGGCTCCTTGGGATCTAGCATCAAATTCTGATTAAAGACAGAACTGATAGAGATAAAAAAAAAAGTAATGCTGGTGGACTTATTCTTATTTACCTGGAAAGGACAGCTTCCCCAGAAGTCCTTGAAGTTATTGTTATTTTCTTAAGTCTCTTTATCTAGAGTTAGGTCATATGGCTACATGGGCTTCAAGGACAACTAGAATATTAAGGAATAATAATTTTAAGATTGGAATAGATACCTTAACCCATTCTTTGCTCAAGGTTGAGGTAAGGATCATTTGGAACACAGGTTTCTGTGAACCAGGAACAAAAGGGGAAGAGGTAGTGGGAGAGTAGATTCTGTGCCTCTTCCCTGTCAGTGGAGCAAATACAGAAACCCACAGGTCAATAAATTTAAGGTATTTTCAAAACTTTGGGGGATCGATTACAGGAAAGCCTGTAGGAGCCAGAACTCATTAGGGCTACCTTGTTTTTCTAGTTCTTGCAAGTTTTCTGCCAAGGGCAAGGTGTAGCATTTCATTTTTCTATTGTTCACTGGAGTGGAAAGCATTTAAATGATCCTTCTCTGTCATGTTTCTGCTTTGTATAGGCCTCACCACCCACAGGCTGAACTGCATTTAACAAGGGGTGCTACTCTCCAAGGAGAAAAGTTGTGTTTTCCAGTTCAGTGTTGTATCTATCACAGAGCCTAGAATGTAGTGGGACTTGTGTCTTTGGGTTTTTTTTTTTTTGGTAACTTTTTATTGTAAATTGGATGAAGGGTTATAAAACAGATGACCAATAAGTCATCCACATCTTGTCTCATCTCACTGATTGTAAACGCTTCAATGTACCATGACAGATTCCAGCCCCACTCCTCCTTTTCTGTTTCAAACCCTTCTCCCCCCCCCCCACCCCCCCAACCCTTCTCGACTATGCCCTGGACTAAATGCTGCTTCTTTGATTACAAAAGTTCTACGATTCTAAGGTGTGTGGTACCTTAGTAGTGTTCTTGTCCCTCCTATAGCATGTCTGTTGCTTGGCCAAAAATGGAGCCACCAAGGTGAGCTCAGTTCTAGATCTGAAGGGTGTCAAAGGGCTACAGTCTTGGTATGAGGGGTCTCACTTGTCTCTATATGATCGATGAGCCAGGTCTCTTTTAGGATTTTAAGTTTTGTTCAACATTTTACTTCCACTCTCTCTAGGACTTTCTATTTTAATGCCTTCAGAGCAGTTGGGAGAGGAAGCCTGGCTCCAACTAGTTCTCCTGGTCTCCAAACTATACAGACAGATGCTCACTTATACTTTGGGGTCAGTGGATGCATTGCTCCCGTGGGCCTTTTGATTTTTATTCACACTTCTTTCCAGTAACTATGAGAGTCCAATAGTTGTACCCGCTCAACAGTTTGCCTCCTCCTTCTCCTCTTCTCTTGACATTATGAATCAGGTGGAGGTTTACAGAGCAGATCGTATTTTTTTTGTATTTTTTTTTGTTTTTTTGGGGGGGAGGGCATCACTGCTCTCCGGTGGTGGGAGTAGGAGGCCCAGCCCCACTGCTGGAACTGAACCTCCGTCCCAGTGGGCCGCAGTCCCGCGCACAACCACTACACCACCGGGGCTCAGCCCAGATCGTATGTTTTACATTGAACCATTGTATACATTTTGTTTCTACCCATACATTGCAATCGCCTCAAGGACCACCGCTTATTCCATGCAGCCCTCTGTTTTCTGGTTTCTTTCTTCCTCCTTTCTTACTAGGTGCGACTGTGTGGGCAAACACTGCCCCTTTCATCTTACATAGCTGATTATTCTAAGATGTGAATTCTGTTCCAGATCTGAAAGGTAAATAAGAGCCATAGTCTTGTGCTTCTACCTGTTTCTATCCAACCAGTAAGTTCAGCCACTTCTAGGATATATATGTGTGTGTGTATGTATATGTATAACTTGTATTGCTATCTAATTCTCATATGATATAATATGATAGTTTAAACATTTAATCATATCGAGATGACTTATACAACAATCACCACAATCAATTGGAGAACTGGCCCCCACCTCCCATGGTTAAATCACCTTTAAAATGAGTTGTGTAATCACAATCCGTTCTAGTATACTCTCCCCCCAAGTTCCTCCCATTTTATCCAGATCCTTCTACTGTATCCCTTTCAGCACAGATGGTAGTGGCAACCTGGAACTGCTTAGTTTTCTCATGTCTTTTCATGGTATAAACTTTGTACTCAGGCAGGGAGCACGCTGGGACCTCCGTTTAGAGGGGAGGCTGAGTTGGGCAGAGGCAAATAGAATGCAGATGAAGACACATCCATGGAGACCAAAGCCAGTCATCGTGAGATACAATCTTTAAAGAATATTTCCAGCTCACACCCAACCCAAATATTGACTGCAACCAGGAGCATCCATGTGACAAGGTGAGCTATATTGAAGGTCTTCAACAAGGTCATCCAAGACCCCGGCGCCAAAGAGGAGGCAGGCCGGCTTCTGGGAAGCCTGAGTTGGTCTCCTCTCAGGACAGGGGACAGGGCAAGGGACAGGAAGGAAGGCTGCTAAGAAAGAGGTAGCCACTCAGATTTTTAGCCACCAGCTGCGCCTCAGAGTGGGTACCAGTTCCACATGGGTCTCCAGTAGAGCAAAGTAATTAAGAAATTGGCTTGCATATCTTTTTAATTTTTAAGTGTTATTTCAATCCCAAGATATAAAAGTCATCACATAGTTCTTCTTCTCTCAAGGGAGAGTGGTATTTACGTATGTGTCCATGGGATTAGTTGTTCCTGTTGGTTTTGATTTTTATCACTCTTCCTTACTCCAGACTAAGAGTTGTGCCTGGGGTGCCTGGTCATGGTCTTCTAAGATCCCAGTTGTAACTCACCGAAGGTGGGTTTAGAACTTTGTCTTTGTGGTCTGTGTCATGTCAGTTGACCTTAGCATTACCCAAGCAGTGATTCACTCCCTCAAAGTGTTCGTATATGTTTAAAAAGTTCTGGCCCATTGGATGCTGCACCACATTTATGGATATAATTGCAACAAAGATAAAGATATCCATACAAATAACCCCTGCCAAATTTATATAAATATATGTGTATATATTTATGTGCATATATTTGTGGCTATAATGCGCCTACACCTGAACACAGCTTGTTATGTCTATTCCAGGACTACTTGTAAATCATCCCATTGTAAACATCCAGCAACTTCCCCTTTGTTCTCCTTCTGGTCCTAGTAACCATAATATACTTCTTTCTTGACTCGATTTTTACAATAGTGGATTCATACAGTGGATTCATACTTCCTGTGATTGACTATTTTCACTAAGCACAATATCCTTCAAGTCTCATCCAAGTTATTCAGTATTTCATAGATTCATTGTTAATGATTCATTTGTATAGTATTCCATTGTGTGTAGTACCATAACCTATATGAAGGGGGTACCCCCAAAACTGACTTTTTTCTTCAAAGATATTTATTTAACTTTTTGACAAAATAGCCTTATCAACCTCAAAGTACTCTCCATTACACTTAATACATTTGCCAAATGATTCCAAGATTCCATTCTTGGAAACTTTTTCAAACTCATCTTTTTGGATGGTTAACAGCACCTCCCTCGTTTTTTTCTTCACCTCTTCTAAGTCATCAAATCACTGTCCTTTCATGTCCCTCTTCACTCACAGGAACAAAGAGAAGCCGCACAGAGAAAGGTCAAGTGAGTCAGATATGTGGGACAAGAGAGGGATGCTATTTTTTGTCAAAAACTGGCATACTGAGATGGCTGTGTGAGCAGGTTCATCTTTGTGGTGGAAAAACCAGTCCATCATCTGCATGCTGTTATCCAATCTTTACAGAACCTCTAAATAAAAAGCTTGATTAACAGTCTGACAGTAATGGAACAAACTTCAAATGCATTATAAGGGAATATTTTCATCCATTCAGGAAGTTGACAGATGTCCAGAATGAGATTTGTCATCAGTTTGACATTTCTCCTCATTTTAAAATGAGAAAACCATGAGTACTCTTGAGTTTTTCCCCATAGTGTTGTCTTTGAATCTCTGTTCAGCATTCCAACAGTTTCTGCACCATTTTCCCCAAGTAGGCAACAAAATTTCACAGTTGCAAGCTGTTCTCTTAAATTGGCCATCGAACACACACAAAAACGAGGTTTGAGTAAAATTGCTTTTATGAAAAATTCACTGTAACCAAGGAGAACCTTCCCAGGTGACACCACTGGGTGAACTCACTCAGAGTGAGTTGCTCAATGCTTGTCTCTCAGGAAAAATGGGGCATATCAAAGCTCTGCTTGGCCCCATGTAATGCCTGTTTGGGGGTTAACTCCTTGTAAATCCATTCTTCCATCGGATGGGCATTTTGGTACTTTCCACCTTTTTGCTACTGTGAATCGTGCTGGCATGAAGATGACTGTGCACACATTCATTTGTATCTCAGCTGATACTTCTCTAAGATATATACCAAGTAGAGATATTATAGGATGCCTATTTCCAACCTTCTGAAGATATGGCAAACCTTTTCCACAGTGGTGGTGCCATTTCCCATCAGTAGTGTCTGAGGACTCTGATCTCACTATACCCTCACCAGCATTTTTTCTTTTCATTTAACTTTGCCATTAATGCTGCGATGAGATGAAATATCATTGCTGTTTTGATTTGTATCATTCCACTGACTCCTGATTGTATTCCTTCATTTCTTGGCCTTATGAATGTTGGGTTATCTGTCAAGGCACTTTTACAAATGAAAGGTACCATCCATTGTTTAAGACCAGAGGATCCTGTACTGATTGTGAATGCAATCCAAAGGGGGGGGGGGATTAAGATTAGGAAACAGAAGGGTGTTAGAAGGAGTCAGGTCAGAACTGTAAGGTACCTACCTCAGGGTTTCACATTGTTGAGCAAAAATGGCCTTTCTGGATGAAAAGCATAAGCAGGAGCACTGTTGTGATGCGAAAGGACTCTCATGAAGTTTCCCCGGCATTATATTGCTATTATTTTGTTTGGTGTTGTTTCTAATGAAAGCTTTGGCTGTTTCAAAATACTCTCACAAGAGGCAGATGCTATCATTCTTTGGCCCTGCAGAACATCGACAGGAGAAATGCCTTGAGAAACTTCTGCAATGACTTTGACCTTTGCATGTATGTGCTTTGACTGGACCCCATCCACCCTTGGAAGTCATTGCTTTGTCTTCAGGATTGTCTGAATGAAGCCACATTTCATCTCCTGTTAAAATTCTTCCAAGAAATGTTTTAGGATCTTGATCCCACTGTTTTGACATTTCCATTCGGAAACTCTGCTTTTCTCTACCGCCCATCTGGGTGCAACCTTTTGGGCACCCATTAGGGAGACTGCCTCCCCACACTTTATTTTTCAATCAGAATTGTGTAAGTTGAACCGTTTGAGATGTCTCTGGGGTTGGCTGCTGCCCCTGTGGTCCTTTTCAAGTCAGCCATAGACAAGATTAATTTGTCTTTCTCTCAAATTGATGTGAATCATCTGTTGTTGTGAGCTTCATTTTTAACATTGTCTTGACCCCTTTTAAAATGAGCCCTCCATTTTCAAGTGGCTAATTTCTTTAGGGGTCACTGTGTCCAGGAACTATTCATAAAGCATCCATGATCTCAGCATTCTCCAATGCAGGTTTCGTCATCAATTTGATGTTTAAAATTTAGCACGGTGTTCTGGCTGGGGATTCTTTTCTAACTATTGTCTTCCCCTTTCTTAGTGCCTCAGACTCCTAACCAAATCAAACTCACTGCCATTGAGACAAATCTGATTCGTCGTGACTCTATCAGATAGGTAGAACTGCCCCTGTGGTTTTCTGATATCATAACTCTTGAAGGAAGTAGGAAGCCTCATCTTTCTTCTGTAGAATGGCTGATGGCTTTGAACTGTGGACTTTGCTGTTAGCAGTCCAATAAACTGGTTTATTATGAAAAATTAGTATACTTCTATTTGAGGATAATTTTAAAAAATCCAGTACAGTTCTTAAAAAATGTATTTTCTGTAAACTGTAGCAGTTTGAACACGTTTCCCCCTAGGTTTTGACAAGTGAATATGGGTCAGTCTGAAGGGAAATCTGTCGATGGCATAGTAAGGATCCTGGGGTATGAGTGGAATATGCATTGGCTGGGTAACTTCAAGGTCGGTCATTTGAAACCAACTGTCCCTCTGAGGCAGCAAGATGAAGCTTTCTGTTGCCATAAAAAGATTTACAGGCGCAGAAGCTCACAAAGGCAGTTCAACTCTGTCCTACAGAGACTCTGTGAATCAGAGTTGATTGGATGGCGTGAGTGAGGAGGAAAGTAGCATGTGTTGTTTGTACGAATGTGGGTTTTAGGGTAGAAATGATGTGGGTTCAAATCTCCTCTATTCAACCTGGGTGATTCTGACAAAATACTTGCTTTCTCCAAGCTCTGGCGGTAGAGTAGTTATGCATTGGTCTGCTAAAGGAAAGGTTCACAGTTTGAAGATTCTCTGTAGAAGGAAGACAGGGTTTTCTACTTCTGTAAAATGTACAGTTCTCCTCTGTCCCATTCGGTCACTATGAGTTGACATCGACTCATTGGCAGTGAGTTTGTTTCTGTTTGAATGTCTCTTTTGTGTACATTGAAGCTGTTAGTATTTTATATATCATAATAAAGCATGGTAAGATACTAGCAGAACTGCCTATATGTAGGATGGCTGAAAAATCAAGATTGAAAAATTTCTTGAAAGCCTGAAAAGTGGGAGAGGGAAATGAACTAAACAAAACCTGTTATTTACCTTGTGTATGGAGAGAGAGGGGTATTCTCTTCAGAAGTGAGTAACTGAGGAAGTCTGGATTTCCTGAAGTTTCTCTGTGGGGCAGTCAGTGGAACCAGCTTTTTATGGGGGATGGACTCAGACACAGTCTCTCTTAAACACCTTGAACATGACAGGACATCTATCATGCCCACAGCAAAAGACAGCTCATTTGGACAATGGTCAGGCTGGCGCACAAAATGTTCAGTTTGTAGGAATGTCTGGTGTCACTTTTGTCATTCCTGAAATTGGTAACTGTGTTCTCTCCTTTTCCAGACCAACCTGGTTTTTCTGTTTTATTTCCTCTACGGGTGAGCTTTTAGTTTAAATGCTTTTTTTGCCAGATGCATTTTTATTTTGAATTAATTTCTACCCTTTATTATTTTAGCTTACTTTGGGTCTAGCTTATGCTTTCTTATTAGTTAAGGTGAAAGCTAAAATGAATGATTTCAGAAAAGTTTAATAGTTATTTTTGTCCAATAAATTTCCCTCTAAATATTACTTAAACTGTATCCCTGAAATTTTCATTTACTGTATTTTCACTATTATTCAGTTTCTCTTTTTAAAACTCATTTTATCAGAGACTCATACAAGTCTTATCATGATCCATACATCCATCATGTCAAGCACATTTGTACCTTTGTTGCCATCATCATTTTCAAAACATTTTCTACTTGAGATCTTGGCATCAGCTCCTCATTTTCCCCCTCCCTCATGAACCTTGCTAATTTATAAATTATTATTATTTCATGTCTTCCACTGACTAATATCTCTCTTCACCCACTTTTCTGTTGTCTGTCCCCCTGGGAGGGGGTTCTATGTAGACCCTTGTGTTCGGTATCCTATACTTTCTAATTTCTATTTTCATTTCTATTTAAGTGTTTTCAAACTTAGACCCACTGTCACTGATTGGACTCTAACTGATGGAGACCCTGTAATCCTGAGTAGAACTGCCCCGTCGGTTTCTGGACTGTAAGTCTTCCCTGGAGCAGAATGCCTTTTTTATCTCCCTCAGTGTGACAGTTTTAAAGTACTGACCTTCTTAGCAGCCCAATGCGTTACCACTACACCACCAGGGCTCCTGGAAGTATGTTACTTTTCTTAGTATTTAGGGATATTTCAAATACCTTTAAATTCTTGGTTTCTAATTCCCACTGGGCTCAGTTGCACCATTATAAGAGAATATTTTTCATATAATTTGAATATTTGAAATCTTATTAACATGCATTTACAGTCTATCTTAGTGTATATACCTGAAAATAATATGTGTATTCTTATTGTTAAATGGAATGTTGTACAAATGCCAGGTTGGTTTGTTATTAAGGTGTACAAGTCTTGTGTATCCTTACTAAGCTTCTGCCTGCTTGTTCTGTTCATTTTTGAGGGGCGGGGGGTGACATTGCTGGCCATGACTGTGCCTTTTGGTACTTCTCCTTGTAGGTTAGCTTGATTCATGTGCTTCGAAATTTTGTTACAAGATACGTGCTTGTTTTGCATTGCTATGTGCTCTTGATGAATGGACAACTTCACCTCTGTGAAACACTCTTCCTGTTCCTGGCAAGATTTTGTGTACTGAAATCTGCTTTTGTTGATACTTCTGTGCCCATCCCTGCTGGAGGGGCAGTGATAAAGAGGGGTTGACACAATGGCTTAGGACATAAGAACAGGTGTGAGGACCAGGCAGCGTTCCTTCTGTTGAGCATACTATTAGTGTGGGATTCTGTTTACCAGCTTGCCATTTTAACCTCTCTGTGCTTTTCAAGTGGGTTTCTGGTAGGTTTATAGCCATTTTCTCTCTTTTCTCCAATCAGATAATCTCTGCCTTAAAAAAAAAAAATCTTTTTTTCTTGGGAACTTGTACACAAGACGCTCTTCCCACAACCCACTCATCCATTGTGTTCAACACATTTGTACATTTGTTGCCATCACCATTCTCAAGATATTTGCTTCCTACTTGAGCCCTT
Organism: Nesogale talazaci; assembly: GCA_004026705.1. NCBI lineage: Eukaryota > Metazoa > Chordata > Mammalia > Afrosoricida > Tenrecidae > Nesogale > Nesogale talazaci. The sequence goes on from PVJH01026694.1 coordinate 15,804, forward strand.
GGTATTAGCTCATTTGTAGTGAGGGTGACCCCTGGCTGGATTTAAAGCTATCATGTTAGCAGTTGCACCCCATCTGTTCTTTTCGTTTTGCTCATTGACTATCTTCTTTTGGATTGAGTACTTTTCATCATTCCATCTAATTTTGTTGACATGTTGACATTCCATCTAATTTTGACATGTTGTCGTCAACATGTCAGCTACAACTCTTGGTTCTGATTATTGTGAGAGTGGAACATACATCTCTGAGGGCACCTCCCGGAGTGAGAGCAGACATCATTACTTTATCACTGTTTCCATTCAACTCTATTATATTACTTTATGCATAGTATGAGAATCTTAGAATACCTCCTTCCTTGGGGGAAATTGTGCCATGTATTTTATGTATACATGTGTTATAAACCCCATAAATATTGTTATTCCCTTTGTATTAATCCATCAATTTTAGAAGGGTTTTTAAAAAAGAACACATTTTTGGCATCAGAATCATCTCGGGCTGAGCCCTGGTGGCATAAGTGGTTCAGTGCGGGACCGAGGCCTGTGGGGTTGGCGGTTCAAATCCAGCGGCTGCTCTCAGGAGCAGCACTGGGTAGTGCCCATGACCACCAGAGGCAGTGATGCCCCTCCCCCAAAAAAGATAAAAAATAGAATCATCTCAAGGCAGTAAGAGAACGTATTTATACATTCCTGAGGCTCTAATTCTCTTCTGTTTCCACCATCCAGTGTTTTTTTTTCTGCATCTGGTACTTCCTCTAACATAGCTTGTATGTGGGGTCTTCTGGTAATAGATTCTATCATCTTTTGTTATGTTAAAAACGGGCTGAATTTCGCTTTTGTTTTGAAACACACACACACACACATATGCGGGTGCTTCAACAAAGTCATACAAAATTTTCACTATCTTCTAATTCCATTTCTAGTACATTTTTGCCACCTCGTGTGTGTGCATGTACGTGTGCACATAAAGGAACTTCAAAAACGTGTATGGAAAGCGTAGTTTTGTGTATGTGTGTGTCCATACAGAGATAGTGCCCCTCCCTTTGCCCCAGTATTTCAAAGATGCTGCATCACTCTGGTTTGCGTTTTCCTCATAAGAAACCAGAGATCATTCTTGTTCATCCTTCGGATAAGACGTCTTCTTTGTGATTGTTTTTAAGAGTTTCTCTTATTACTGGTTTTAAGCAAGTTGATTGTGATGTGTCTTGGTGTGGTTTTCTTCATATGTCCACTTGTCGGCCACTCTGGGATTTGTTAGCTTTGGGTTTTCATCAAAATTAGAAAGTTGACAGCCATTATTTTCTCAAAGTATGCTTTTATGTCCGTTCTGTCCCTGGAATCTCTCTCAACCCCTTTAGGGATGACGACTGCAGGTATACTTACCTTGCCGATGCTGTTTGTCTTTTCCTCCTCCTTCTTCTAGGTTTATTCTGGATAGTTTGTACTGTAATGGCATTAATGCTCTTGAATCTGTTAAAGCATTGTCTAATCTGCTATCAAATTCATACCATTGTGTGTGTGTGTGTGCTTGTTTTATAAATCTGGATGTGTTTTCATCTCTAGATGCAAGGAGTTCATAGGCTGGAGGGGATGAGGAGATGGGAAGCCTGGTCTTTGACTGTGTTCTTGCTGACCTAACTGTTGTCTGAGTTTAGAGACTTGATCTAGAAGGATTTCATGCAGGTCCTGATGTTGACTAAGGTTGGGATGCTTGTTCTCAGAAAGGAACTCTTTCTGAGTTCCCAAAGCATGGCTGCGGGCAAGGAGGTGACTATGGAAGGAACCCTTACCTGTCCAGGGTAGCTGGCAACAGGCCGCTTCTCCGGCATGGAGCTTCCCACTGTTCTGCTGAGGCCGTGTTTGTGTGCCTCCAGACATGGTGGGGTGCTCCGGGAGCTGATCCACAAGGAGACAACTCGGACTTTGGACAGAACCCGATCTGTACAGGGAGCTTGTAACGGGCTGCTGGGTGGGTGCTGACTCTCCTCTGGTCATCAGCGGTTGTGTGGGATGAGGGAGGACTCACTCTCTTGTCATCATCCCAAGTGTGAGTGCTTCTATTGGTCTTGAGCAAGCAGAGCTGATGACGGGCAAACTGCCATCATCACTGTTGCCAGCTTCTTCTCTTTCTCAGTGTTCTTTTCTCCATCCTTTCCTCTGAAGTTCAGAGCTCCGGATTTCTCCCTCATATCTGTTTCCTGCGGCCTCTCATTTCCTGGTTGTAAAGGGTCTATGTAGTACATCTGCCTGGTCTGCTATCTTGCAATCTCGATGTCGGATTGCCAATCAATATTGCTTTGTTTCCTTCCAGGGCACAGTGAAGATGCTTGGAAGCACCTAGATCTTTCTGAGGCTCTTTGATCCTTTGTTAGTCAAGCCCAGAGCAGCTTTTACTGAAGGACTAATTTTGCCTCTACTCAATGCCCCATGAACTTTGTGAATTTCTGGCCTGAGTGTGAGGCTCAGAAGTAATATTGGGTCCTGTATGGTCACTGGTTACCTGTCCTTCCTGGTTGGTGGGATCAGGAGAGCTCTTCTTCCCTCTGCAAGTGGTAGTGATTGTTCTTTATGTTCTTCGTGGGCAGATCTGTTCAGGCCTTGGTAGTTTCCTCACAAGAACATGCTGATAAGTGTGCTGCTGAAGACTGGTGTGATAGTCTCTCTGCAGCTACTCTGTGCTCTACAGAGCCCCACCTTCCCACCTCTCCTGGCCTTGGCTTGCCATTTCCATCTTCACTCAGTGTGTCTACCCAACTCTTCCTGGGGGACCATTCTCCATTCTGCAGTCTGCCAGGTCCCTCCAGGGAGTACAATGAGCCACAATATAGCTTGTTGATGACATAGATGCTTGTTTATTTCCCCTCTTTCCTGACAGCTGTGCTGGGCCTGATGTCCCATGACAGAAAGCCCTTGTTTAAATACGGTGACTGTTTTAAGTTGTTTTAGATGGGAGCGTAAACTCAGTCCTGATGTCTTCACTCGGCTGGCTAGACTGGATACAAGATTGTGGTTCTGTTGATAAAACAGATAGCTCAGGGTGCCACCTATTTCCCAAACAACTCTCCTTTAGCAACCTGAGATACTTCTCATTGCAATCGCTGTCCCCAAACAGGTGCTGTAGCTCTTGTGCAATGGCTGTTACAGCAGAACTGCCTGCAAAAGAACTTTTCCTAAGACCATCCAATTTTGTCCTCTGGCTTACACGATGACTGTGAAGACACCGTACCCTCCGCTGCTTCATTTCTCACGACTTTCTCATTCCCAGTGACTTCCTCCCGGAGGATTTCCCCCTCTTTTCTCTCTCCTGTCTTCCCCTGCTCCGTATCAGGGGACCAGTGATCTGCTCATGAGATTCATTTCCTGGTGTTTGGGGATGAGGGGTCACCTTTCCCTCGCTGGCACGCCTTAGGCATGTGGTTGGTGCACAAAGCACCAGGTGTGTGGAATAAAGACAGGGCCCAGAACTTCAAGGAAATGAAATCTCTTTTTATCTAAATAACCACTGCTGTTTTACATGGCTAACCACACCTCAAGCTTCAAAAGAGGAGACTTTACAAACAGAAGTGGGAAACTGAAGTGAAGTTTTTTCTTGTTGCTCTTTAGCTTCAACGAGTGTTCATGGAGTGCGTCCCAGAATTAAGGCCTGGCAGTTTTACTTAGGCGACCGTGACACCTCATGGGTTTATACTTTTGTGGAAGGCTGACAAATTGATACATACTGAAGGCGTGGATTGGCAGTGACTCTTAGATATCACAGGACTGCCGAGAGCTGGAGAGATTAGGCAAGGTTCTGGGGAGACATATGGAAGCAAATGTAAAGATAGATGAGCAGAATTAGGGGTCTGAGAGTCTGTGGCTTCTCTCGCCATCACCTGAGAGACACTGAAGCAGATTCTGGTGGAGTCATGGTTGAGAAGTTGAGTCCTATCTATGGGACAGTCCTGTGCCAGTCTAAGGCATTTGGATGGTGGACGGCTATGAATGGCTTTTGGTGGGATGCACACATATAAAGATTTATCTGGAATAGGCAGGATGAGGGTCAGTGTACACAGAAGGGGCCGAGACAGTATCTTACCTGTCTTTAAATTCCATGACTATGGCTTCTGCTTAAGGAGACCTGGTGATGCTGGTGGATACGCGTTGGGGTACTAACTACCAGGTGTGGGGTTCAAACCCATCAACTGCCAGGGGCGATTTATTCCTGTAAACACGTACAGCCTTGATTTCAGAGGGTTTGTTAGTTCACTACTTGAATGTCTATAAAAGGTGGTAGCCTTTTTCTAAATCGCTGGTGCTTTGCACCACGGTGGGCCCTGACAATGGCATGGATGCATATTTTAAAGATCCACTCTGGGCCCAGTGTTATTTTTGTGCCGAGGTCTGAAGGTAGAAACATTTGGAGTTGGACTCAAGCTTTCGTCGGTTCCCTTTTGAATGCCTCAATTTCCAGCTCAAAGAAGCCACGTTTACAAAACTCACACAACCTGATCGTAGTCAGTCCCTCCCGATCCCTAATAAACCCCGATAGTCCTACAAATCTCCTAAAAAGAACCGCCCCCCCCCCCAGCCCCGACAGAGCATGGCAGAGGGGAGAGACGGCACAGCGCACGCAATGCAAATTTAAGCTCTGTCTCAGACACACACGGGCACGCACGCACGTGTGTACACACACACACACACACACACACACACACGCATGCGGCGTGGGCACTTGCTGGGGTGCAGACACAGGGCACTGGCACTCACCCGCACGGCCCCTCCAGCCGCCCGGTGGCCCGGCGCCCAGGCCCTCCCTCCACCCCCGGGGCACCACCCCCGTGGGGGCCCGCTCCAACCGCAGGGCTCAGCAGCGCCATCGTGTCACCGCCGCGCCATGTGGGCCTTTGCGTCATCAGGGCGCGACCTTGCAGCAGGCGCCGGCGGGCGGGCGGCGGAGCCGTGAAGTGGGAGCCCCTGCTGCAGCCCGAGGAGGAGCAGGAGGAGGGAGAGGAGGCTGCGGAGCGAGCCGCCGGCCGGGCGGGCGCGCGGTGCCGGGAGCGCCAGGACAGGTGCGTGCGTGGTCACCCTTCCCCGCAGGACGTGGGCGCCCGAGCTGTCCCTGTCCCCCCTGCGGGGCAGTGCCCCCCACTGCTCTCCCCAGCCCTGGCTCTGCTGGTGCTGGAGGGAGGGGGGCAGGGTCGGCCACTCCCCAGGGAGCCCGGGTGTGGCGCCGATACCCCTGGCCAGGAGGGGAGGCTTGGGGACCCAGTACCCTCCGCACCTAAAGGTGCCGAGTGCCCCGCACTCCGGGTCCTTGGGGGACGGGTGTGGGGCATCAGGGGTGCCGTGAGAGGCGCTGGCACTGGGTGCAATCCAGAACCGACAGCCCCCACGAGTTGGACTGGGCGGTCCCGGTGTTTCGGACTCTGCTAGGCGCCCCTGTGTAGCTGCAGACTTCCCAGCAACCCTGGACGGGAAAGAAAAAAAAAAAAATCCATCTATCCGATTCCCATTTTGCAGACGGAGAAAGTTGGCCAACTCGCCCAGAGTCGCGCAGCTGCCAGGCGCTGGTGGATTGGTCGGATCGCTCCCTGCCCCTTTCAGAACTCACCCTTGGCTCACTGCAGCCCACGCTGCCTGGCTCCACTGAGTTTTTAATTTTTTTTTTTTTTAGCTCCTTGACCTTGGGTAAACTCTGTGGGTAGAGGGGAGGAGCCAAGCGTGCACTTCCTATTGGTAGGAGGCTTTTCCTCCCGCCCCGCCTCCTCCAATCACCCCGGCCCCTGCTTCTCCACAGCGGAGGGCGCCCCCTGGTGGAGGGACGTGTTCTTGCACTGGAGACGGCTGGGTTTATTTCAGGATCTAGCAGAAGTTTCAAGCCAGGTGTATTGCTTTGCAGTTCTTCATCTACCACCACCCCCAACCCCCCCTGCAGGTGTGATCGGCAGTGACTCAGGTGAACTTGTGAAGGGTGGATGGTTCTGCCGATTCTAACCGTCGCTGCTGGCAAATCTGTAAAGAGAACCGAATAAACCCGCTAGGTGACTCTTCATTTGCATGGGACCTTTGGGGATGTCAAAAACATAACTGGAGATCAGAAGAGCATTGAGGAAAGCGCAAAACAACAATTTGGCCATAGAGGTTAAGTTAGGGAGGTTTCTTTCCTTTCTTTCTTTTTAAGGATAATACCTGTTCTCTTTAGGGGGATTGACTATGAGTGAACATTTTCCGTTAGGGAAATAGAAAATTTCCTGAAAATGGTCCCAATTCATCACTGAAGATAGTATGCTTTTGCTTTGGAGCTTTAAGGATTATATTGAAAGTATAGCGTTTCTATGAGACATTGTCATTTTTATGCAAATTGAGAGCTTAATGAAGTTTGAGAGAGAAACGTTTGGGGTCCCTTAATTGCCTTGACTCATTTGCACTGAAACGTGTATAACATGGAGTTGCTGGTACTTTAGTCTGCTTGTGTGCCACCTATGTAGTGTGTGTGCATTTCAGGAAACACATGCCCTCATTTCCCTGGGAACCATCAAGCTAGCAGCACAAATGAAAAAAACCCTTCAACATCAGCCCCCCCGGCAGTGCAGCTGATGAACACTCTTGACTATAGCCAAAAGACTGTAGGTTCTAGTCCATTCAGAAGCGCCTGGAAGAAAGGCGTGGTGATCTGCTTCCCCTGGCCAGGCCAGCCATCCACAAGCCTGTGGGGCACTGCTGCATGCTGACATCATGAGTTCAAATCAGCTCAAAGGCACCTGGTTTGTGACTGGTGCTCTTGCCAATGACGAATCGCTATTTTGTGTGTTTAATTTGCTTTCTGGAAGTCGAAGGATACAAGTATCTACTTAGTTTTCTTTTTGGTTCAGGGGAATGTTAGTGGTTACACTTGGACCCACTATTATGGAAATCACCTCTTGTGGGATAAAAGTATGAAGAGGTTAGAAATCTGTGGTTTATCCCACTGGATGACACACCATTAATTTCAATCGTATACATTTTATTATTTATTTTTTTGTAGCACATGATCTGGGAGTTACAGTTTGTGACATGGATGAGTCTGCACTGACTCTTGGCTCGATCGATGTTTCTTACCTGCCAAATTCATCGGAGTACAGCGTTGGTCGGTGTAAGCACGCAAGCGAGGAATGGGTAAGTTTACTATAAAGCTTTAAAAGCCTGGACAGATGTTAATTTAAAGGTTGTTCATGGAGGTGCAACATCGTCTTGGAGTTTAGGAACTGTAGAACGCTTAGGCATCACATCCCATTTTTAAAGATCTTTTGTTATGTGGGAAGAATTCCCCCCCAAACCTCACTGCCACTAAGTCCATTCTGACTCCTAGCCTCCCCAGAGGACAGTCAGGACTGCCTGGTTGCGTTTCTGAGGCTTTGAATCTCCAGCGCAAACGGCCGTGTCTTTCTCCCACGGATTCGTGGGTCCTTTGGAACTACTAGTCTTATCATTTGCAGCCCAACAAGCAATGCACTGTGCCAGCATGGAAAAGGTAGAACATTTCAGCAGGGCGCTTGTGCTAGAAAGCAAGACACTATTGCTTATGGCTTCGGGGAATGGGTAAAACCAAGACAGCCACCCAGAATGTGACTAGTAACTGTTTTTAATGGTGTCTGACGCCCACGGACCCTGTGCCTCACAGAATGAAACATTGCCTGGTTCCATATCAACCTCAGAAGTATTCCTTAGGTTGGAGCCCATTGTGGGCAGCCACTGTGTCACCCCATCGTGCTGCTCTTAGGTAGGCTGGTGCTTAGGCAACTTTACCCCCTGGCCCCCCCCTCTTTTTTACCCCCTCTCTCAGTATCTAGTTTTCTAAAGATTTTTTTGGGGGGGGGCATCACTGCCCTCTGGTGGTGGGAGTAGGAGGCCCAGCCTTTGCTCCTGTGGAGCCGCTGCTGGAATTGAACCTCCATCCCAGTGAGCCGCAGTCCCATGCACAAGCCACCGGGGCTCAGCCAGATTTTTTTCTTTTTTTAAAAGACAAACAAGAATTTTGTAATGGAAATCAATGTCATTTCTGATAGCAAGTAGTAAAAGCATGATCTAAAGGCCAATGAATTTAAAATCATTTTGAAAGAAGTAAATAAAAAGCAGTCGATTATAAAACTGGAACAAAATGCCAGTCAATAGGAAAAATGGTACATAACATGTTGGAATCCACTGCAAAAAAACAGGCGTATTGTGGTCTTGTCTCCCCTGGACCGAGATCCTGAAAGAGCAGCTTCAAAAGTTCTTGGAAAAAATGGAATTAAAACTAACCTTCATTTCTCCAGGGACCTTTTGAAGGTGACATGCTTTAGCCATTAGGTACTTTCTGCTTAGGTCTTAAAAAAAAAAAAATCAGATTGACATTGTTGTTGTTATGGCAGCTTGTGCTAGAGGAGCTTTTCCCAGTGGGATCTGAGTCGTCGGTGAGCAGAAAGTTAGGAGAAAGATATTTAGAGCATACAGCAGGGTTTGCCTGGAAAGTAGACAGTGGCAACTAGTGTTTCATTCCAGCCTGAAAGCTTCCCTGATGAGATCAAGACATGTTCTTGTTATTTATCTTCTCCCGGGTTTTCATCTAAAGTGAAATGTTTTAGGCTACTCAGGAAATCAGAGCTTTGTAGTTTAAAGTGACCAGATGTCCTGCTTTTTAACAATTTAACAATGTGCTATGGTGTTTTAAAATTAAAATAAATATATTGCAATGCTATTTTTGTGTTATATGAAAATTTTTCTTGCTCCAAATAGACCATATTTTTAATCAAGAACCACCTCCCCACCCCCCGGTCAATGTGTCCCGCTTAAAATCTGTTCACTTTATCATAGTTCCATGGGAAACTAACAGCGAGGAAGGGTGACTCTTAGCACAAGAAGTTCAGTTCGTCATCCTGCTACAGCCCTGGGGGGTGGAGTGGCTGAGAGATGGAGTGGTTCAAACCCATCAGTCACTCCGTGGGAGAAAGATGAGATTGTCTGTTCTGTAGAAATTTAAAGTCTTGGAAACCCAAAAGGGCAATTCTACTCAGTCTGATTGGGTTGCTATGGTCAGGGTCCACTATCCACTTGATAGCAGTGGGGTTGGTTTGGGGTAACCTTTCTCCAGTACTTTCTAAGGCTTTGAATGTGCAGCCATTATCACCAGCTCCCATCTTTTTTCAAGGGGGACGTGGTTACATGTTGGGCTGCTAACCACAAGGCCAGCAGTTCAAGATCACCTGTGTTCCCTGGGAGAAAGGAGACTTTCACCTCCCATACAGACTTTCAATCTCCCAACTTCCCCGGGGGGGGGAGTTATATCCTGTCCTGTGGGGTTGTTATGTGTGACAGCCGACTCGGTGCCCAGGATAGATGACAAGGTCCCTATTTTAAATCCACTGCCACTGAGTCAGTGCTGACCCAGCAACCTGATAATAAGGTTTCTGTGGTGGTGGCTCTCCACGGGAGAGGAAACCATGTCTTTCTCCTGAGGAGCGGCTGCTGGGTTTGAACCCCCACCTCGTGGTGACCAGTGCAGTACCTAGGGCTCAGTGCCCCCACTGGGCACGCTCATGTTTTGGCTAAAGTGCCAGGCTTTGTTCCAAGTGGTGAGTCTCCTGAATGACACCAACACGTATCCAGAGGGCCCCGAACCGCCCTGACCAATTTTGCTTTCCAGGTTCGACAGTTTTCTTGCCGCTGAGACCCTTTTTCTCTCTCTCTTTCTCTTGTTTAAACCAGGGTGAGTGTAATTTCAGACCCACAGTCTTCCGATCTGCGACTTTAAAATGGAAGGAAAGCTTCTTGGGGCGGAAGCGGCCCTTCGTCGGCCGCTGCTGCTACGCCTGCACTCCTCAGAGCTGGGTAAGGATGGCGCTGCCCGCAACTGGCGCCGGGCAAAGGCACTGCGGGGCCGCCCGCCCTTCAGACTCTGCCCCTCTGTTAGTGCGCCTCCGTAAGACGCGAGGCCTCTTAGAAGCCATGTCCTGCGAGCCAAGATGCTTTGTTTCCGAGTCCCTCCAGTCACGTACTCAGTAGCTGTGAGGTCCCTTAGTTGATGCCAGGGATGAGGCTGGCGCCCGGTCACTCTAGCGCAGCTTTGGGGGACAGTGGATCGTGCGTTAAGTTCCCTTCCCCAGAGCCGGCGGGACCTGCCAGGTAACTTCCGGATGTGGGACAGGTAGCACTGACCAGCAGCATTCCAGCAAGATGGCGAGTCCCAGTTAGCCCGCAGAGTGCTCTTCCTGTTCCTAAATTCCCTTCCTGGGGGGGCGGGGAAGGGGAGGGGGCTTGTCTGCTGGCTAGGTGGTGGCAGAGGCTGACCACAGACATGTTAGGTGAAGGTTTACTGCGAGTGAGTGCGAGAGAGAGAGAGAGAGAGAGAGAGAGAGAGAGAGAGAGAGAGAATGTATTGTGTGTGTGGCTTGTATTTTTATTTTAAAAAAAGAAAAGACAAGCCATAGCAATCCTTCCACGTGGTTGAAGAGGTGAGGAATGAGTTCAGGTAGGAGTGCAGAGTCTGTCCCATGGTTCACCTGAGCTGGACAAGGGTTAACTGTGATCTGTAAGAACAGCTATTGGTTCTGCCTGGATTGTTCTCCTCTGGCCTGGCTTGGCAGTGGGCAGACGTCCTTGCCTGGTGTAAAGGGATTTACCTTCATGGGAAAGATTTGTCTGGAACCCAAAAAGGCTATGCTGAATGGCCAGCTGTGCCCAAGAACGCCTTGACAAAAATAATCGTGTCTTCTTGTGAGACGTCCGTAGCATTGAAAGCTCCTGGACATTTTTAGTCTAGCGGCAAGGCCAGTTCAGCCTAAAAGGACAGTGGAAATATGCACTTAAAAACAAGGTCATGTGACTTTTCATTTTAGACCTGACCTTTCGTTGAATTCTAATGCTGAAGGGTTTAAAAGACCCAAAGACGGCTGTGTCAACTATAAAGGGTTCTTAAGTTGAAAGAGAGGAGAGATTATTGATGGTGGTAGTGGTAGCTCGGAGTGAAGTGGGTGAATAGTAAAATAGTTAATTGAGTTTGTCCTATCATCCCCGATAACGTGGGACTTGATTTTAAATTTTTTAAATGGCTGTTCATAGAAAATAGTTTGTGCTTGAGTTTCTAGTTAACTTGGGAAAAAAGAGCACAATAGCTTCATGTGTTTGGAAACTCTACAAGCAAAAGCAAATAGGGATAGGGGTCTTTTAACTATGTTGTGGCCCTTTCTTTGAAAGTCTATGCTTTTCTTCTTTACAGAGAGTTCCTTAAGTAAGTTTACATTTTGTATCAAGGGCACACAGTGATGTCTCAGCATTGATCTGGGGCACGCTGAGCCTGCTGCACACATGGAAAGCTGTGTTCTCTCTCTTTCGACAGTCTTCTCCGCAGATTCTCTTTCAAGGTTACAGGGTGAGAGAGTGACCATTAGCCAGACATTTCCCCCTCAAGCAGGCAGTCATTTTAGGGGACAGAGAGCATACCTTTGGAGAAGTTCTGGGCATAAAGCCCTCTCACTGGCCGGCCCCACGGCCTTGTGAGTCAGGATTATTGGGGGAGTGGTAATCATGGCAAGTCTCTGGCTTTTAGCATAGTGCCTGCTACTGTGGGGATGTTGCCATCTCTAACATTCCCAAGACTTGAAGTTCAGCGCTTTCACACTTGGGCAAAGGGCCAGAAGGGAAATGCACTGTAGCTCTCGTAAAGGGTGTTAGAATTCATTCTGATTTGTGATTTTATGAAAGGCTAAGCAGAATTCTTTAAGGAAAACCACGGCAGCACGCAACCTTTCTCCCTGTAAATCACTTAGGTTGGTGAAGCACCGTTGAATTTTGTGTTGCGTGCTTTCAAAGTCGTTGAAGAATGGGTCATGCTTGCTCTTCACCACTAACTCGGCTGTCTGCTTCTGTCTGTTTTTGGTTTTGGTTTTGGTTTTGTATAGGAGAAATTCTTCAACCCCAGCATCCCGGCATTGGGTCTGCGGAATGTTATCTATATCAATGAAACTCACACGAGGTAAAAAGGCATTTCTTTCTTTCTTTCTTTTTTTGGAGGGGGGGCATCACTGCCCTCTGGTGGTCGTGGGAGCTACCCAGCCTTGCTGCTGCTGGATTTGAACTGCCAAGCCAGTGGACCGCAGTCCCGCACTCAACCGTTGTGCCACCGGGGCTCCGCCACAAAGGCATTTCTATACTTGAATCTGTTTCCAAGGAAATACTGCCCGCACTGGCAGATACATTTCCTTTCTCTCTTAAACGTCACGAGGAGAGGCTGTTGACACGAGGCTTTATGTGAAAAAGACAGGCGATAGGAGCCATCCGAGGGCCCGACTATTATCATGCGCTAGTTATTTCACACAGATTTTCCTCATAATGTAGCCATTGCTCGCAGTTTGTTTACCCCCACATCCATATTGCATCTGGTCTATTTGCCCAAATGTGTTAAATATTTGTGGAGAAAGAGATGTGGGCTTGAACGTCTTGTGGTCTCCAAATGGTTGTCTTATCTTTAAAGAAATACATGCGTGAGTTATGACTGCCAGGTCTACAGACAGGGTGTTAGAATGTGTTTTCTTCTCGTGAGCAAATGCGCCTTAACTTATAACTTAAATGCTTACGGGTTGGGCTGCCTGCCACAAGGTCAGCAGTTTGCAACCCCCAGCTGCTGTGCAGGAGAAAAAGGAGGCTTCCTACAGTCTTGGACACCCACAGGGGCCGATCTTCTGTCCTGTGGAGCCACTCTGAGTCAGCATTCAACTCAGTAGCACTAAGCGCTTGAAGCTTTTGAAGGCTTTCTCGGAATTCCTCCTTCGCTGTCCCGGTTCCCGGGAGTGCGTGGAGAACAGGCCTAAGCAGGAGCGGAGGGAGGCTGCGTGCCATCTCTACGGCAAGGCAGCCACCGAGGAGTCTAGTCCCTTTGTGTCTACAAGGGGATGTTCGTAGGGGGTCACGAGGAGGCTCAAGTGTGGAAAAATCCTGGAAACTCTTTGGAAAAAAAAAAAACGCACCCAAGAAATCAAAGGCTTAAATCGAAGGCCTTTCTGATGTCGCCTCTTGGCATTTCTGCTGGAGGAGCTGCCATCAGGTCATTTTAGACTCAGGATGCCATCTTCCAGAGCAGAGCTGCCCCCTGGATGGGCCTCACTCCTCCCTGGAGCGAATCTGCAGGTCTTTTCTGCACCTGGCGCCCTCTCTGCTCCGGCGGGCACGTCCTCCTGTGTCCCAGCCCCCGTCTTGGTTTTGGTGATAAGAGGGGGGGTGTGAGTGTTAGGGTACCTGCACACGTCGCAGGAGTCCACTGGTTTGAGTTTTTCATCCAGCCAACACATACACTCTTCCCTCCCTTTCTAGGCTACCTTGGTCCCACTTGTTGACTCTCTTTTAAATCCGAGCCCAAAAGAGGAGACTGGTTCATTGATTCCCCCTGACTCCTCCTTGTTCTGGGGTGATATGGGTGCAATCTTAAGGAAAGGGGTCCCCCAAAATACCTTATTTTTAATGTAAATAGACATTTTGCATATAAAATCAAAGTGTTCCTTTATAAAAAAAAAAACATGTACGTGGATCAGGTGGAGAGCGGGCTATGTTGCCCTTTCTGTGTGACACATGGTACCAAGCCTAGACATTTATACAGATGTGTATAAGCTCTCACACACACATGCCTTTAGTCTTCTATTGCAAAGGGATTCTAAAGAGAACCTGGCCTTTGTACATCCTAATGTTCATTCTGATTGTAGAATGAAGGGCCGAAGGTATGAGAGAGTAGCAGAAAGGAGAGAAAAGAGAACAAATGATTCTTCCTCAAGTCACTTCTCCAGTGAGGGCCCTAGGATCTTTTCAGAATCAGTGGATTCTTCTTAGCAGTCTTCTGGAGGTGCAAGTCTGGGTAAGAGAGTGAGAATGAAGCATCTCGTGTTTATCCCTCGTGGTTTCAAAGGAAGGCACGATGATGATCATGTCTAATTTGAGATCTGCCCCCCCCCCCCCCCCCC
>PVJH01026695.1:0-29710 GCA_004026705.1 Nesogale talazaci
TTCAAAAGCATATATCATTCAATTTCTAGTATTGGATTAATAGGATTTTTGTTGTAACAGAATTTGAGCAACTGATTTCTACTTGCCAGTCAAGTGCGCTGATATTTAGATGTAAAATAATATCTATGTCTTGAAACATTATTACACTCTAAATTAGGAATGATCATTTGACAGATGAAAAACTCATATGACTTCTTTTTAAAAATTAATAGATCCTTTCCAGTTTCCTGTGCATTTATACGAAACATTTTTAACAGATTGGCATGTATCCTTCACTTTCTCACATCAAATGTTACGATGCGGAAGAACACATGTGATAATCTCTAACCATAAGAGATTTTTAAAAAGAAGAATCAGTTCTTTTGTTTTTTAATGATAGATTAAAAACTCTGATAGCCAAAATGACATCTACTCCTTGTTATGGTTGTGTGATGGAGCCTGGTGGCATAGTGGTTAAGAGTTGAGCTGTGTCCACAAGGTCTGAAGTTTGAAACCACGAGCCACTCTGTGGGAGAAAGACTGGGTTTTCTACTGCCTTAAGGAATTTCAGTGTCTGGAACTCATAGAGTGAGTTTTACCCTGTCCTACAGCGTCACTGTGTTAGTCCAGGTAGATTAGAGAAACAAATTCATAGAGATGCATATATGTAGGGAAAAGAACTTTACATACAAAAGCAATTGAATATTGAGAAAACACTCCAGCCCAGTTCAGATCACGCCCATAAGCTCACCTGTCTGATAACAACTCATGAAACACATGCGATGATGCTGAATGCAGACAGATCAGGGGTCAGTGGGTTGGAAATCTTCTGAATCCAGGGGTGGTAGAAGTGTCAGTGAGCCAAGAGAGAGATTGTCTCCAGTCTCCAAGGAGGTAATATTGCAATTCCCCGGATTCTCAGAGGAAGGCTCTGCCCTCACAGAAGTCTCATTGGCTATGACCCGATTGACAGACTAGGCTCTGTTCCTTCCCTCTTAATCCTCTCAAGTCCCAAACTGACACCAAATTCTGTAGCTACCGCAATCACTCTGAGTAGGAATTGACTTGACTGCAGTGAGTTTGCATTGATAAGTTTGTGTATGGTGTATTATATTTCACTACGTGAGGATTTTTTCCCCCAGCAATTTCAACCTACTCTCTGGGGCGTCTTGGGACCACAAATGATTCCTTCAAGTCAATTTCGTCTCGTGGTGGCCCCATAGAACAGGGAAGAGCTGCCTTTGTGGATTTCTGATGCGGTATCTCTCTATGGGGATAGAAAGCCTCATTTTTCTCTTCCAGAGCAGCTGGTGGTTTCAAATTGCTGACGCCTTGATCAGTAGCCCAGTGCACAATGACTTTGCCACCATATCATATCATTAGAAGTTTTAAACAAAAGTCAAGCCCCCGGCCACGGAGTTGGTTCGATTCCTAGAAACCATGCAGGGCAGAGTAGAAATGCCCCACAGTTCCCCCGGCTGCCGTGTTGACAGAAGCAGACGGCCTCCTCTTTTCCTCTGGAGAAGCGGGGGAGTTCAAACTGTCAACCTTTTGGTAACAGCTGAGCCTTTGAATCTTTGCCAAGTGGTAAAAGTTATAGCTTTCAATGATCATAAGTCAATAGTAGTTCATTCAGTTACGAGTAAGACCCAAACAAGCAAACCAAAGGCTTTCTCTCTTTTTGAAAAATCAGAGTTTATGAATAGAGCATTCGCCCTGTCTCGGGGCAGGGATTAGGTTTGACTTTGTTGTAATATGGTATGTTCTGGAGCCTTTTCCAGCTTTGAGAGTTTCTGGGTAAAATATCAAGGGTTGATGACATGCTCTACAGCATTGAGGGGACCAATCGGTCATGATTCCTTCCAGTCTGATCCCCTTTACATTTCACACAGCTCCACCTGGGAGAGATCGATCCTCCATGGAACGCAGATGATTCACTTCCTGTCCTAAGTGGGTCTTCTTTGAGCTTAGGAACAGATCTTCCTTCAGACATCTAGTAAGCCAAGGGGATCAAGTGGATGGACCTCCAGGCAAATTCTGCACATTCTTTGTCTGCATCAAATTGGACCTGGTAATCCCCACGGAAACACGCCCAAGGGCATTAAGGGCCTGCAATTGAGAAGCTAGATGTTCTTGAAAAATTTGCCCATCAAGTCCTTAAAAACACAATCACATTTCAAATGCAGTAGAGAGTTGGTAATTGGAATAAAGATTAGAGTGAATTTTATAGAAAAAATTTTATGTGCAAAAAAATCATCCAAATTATGAACCACTTCCTCCAGGCAGTTTCTCTTGATTGTTGGTACCCTCATGCATTTCTCTCCTCTTTGCATTCAGTTCTCCTTAAGATTGGAACACCCAATAGTATTACAAAAAAATACTAAACCACAGAGTCTTAATGTATGAGTGGTAGAAGAAATTTTGAAATGCCAAGCATCCCTAATCCTATCTTTCATTTTGTCATTCATGCATTCACTTGCTCATTCATTTAACAAATGTTTATTCAATGCCATACTATGTGCTAAGCACCGAATGAGGTAGAGGCATGTAGCCAAAACAGGGCATGAAGTGATACAAAAGATCTGCATACAACTGCTAACTCAAAGGTTGGTGGTTCAAATATCCAGTGGTGCTGCAGGCAAAAAGACTCGAGAATTGAGTGCTTTAAAGAATACGCTCAAGAAAACGTGATGAAGCATTTTTATTCTGTACCACATGGAATCACCATCAATCGGAATTACCGACAATTAACAACACTCATGAATTTGAATTTTTAAAATCAAATATAAACAAAAGCAGTTGGAAGAAGAAATGCCCTGGAACTGATTGTGGTGATGGTTGTACAACTCTTTTCTTTTTGTTAAAAAACAATTTAATCACTCAATCATATCAAGAAGAGTTGTATAGCTATCACCACCGTCTATTTCAGAACATGTTCTTCGTGTGCTCATTGTTGTGCTCATTTTCTCCTCAGCATCCCATGCCATTCCCCTAGGCAATTTTAAATCCAGTTTCCGTCTCTATAGATCTTCCTCTCCTGCATTTCACATACAGAAGTCACATAGAACACAAACAGGAAACAAGCAGCAATAACAATAAAAACCTTACAACAGTGACTACACCAAAGAAATCTCACTCAAAAAAGAAAGGAGATACTATTAAATACTGAAATAACTTAAAATGGGTCAAAAAAGGAGATCCAAGGACAATGTATTATACTTTAACATCAGTGTACCCACCTGTGATAGTTAAGGTTTATTGTACCAACCTGGCTGATGAACACATTGAAGGGCAGAGAGATAAATGACTCAACAAGGCTGGCTATCTCATCTCTTGCTCTCTGATGATCAGACCAGTTGTGGCTGCCTTAGTTAATTCTCTGCCTCAGCTGGCAAGGCTCACTTTCTGTGAAACATCCCTGAGGAGAAGCCACATGGACCTACCCGGATGCAGCTCTAGGTGAAGGCCATGTGGAGACCCCTTCTAGTATTGAGATGCTTACACATGGCATTCCTCCTGCATCTGCCATCTTTGTGTGTGTTTTGTGAGATTGAGGAGGACTTTGTCGATCAAGATCAGACATATGGGCTAATGTTGGATTTGGAATTAACTGGTTTTGAATGCTTAAAATACAATTACCCTTTATATAAAACTCATAAAACATGAGTTTTTGTTTTTGTTTTGTTTCTCTAGTCTACCTAGGCTAGAGAAATTACCCTAATCAATTTTTTTTTTTGGCATCACTGCTCTCGGTGGTGGAAGTAGGAGGCCCAGCCCCACTGCTGGAATTGAACCTCTGTCCCAGTGGGCTGCAGTCCCGCGCACAACCACTACGCCACCGGGGCTCAGCCCCTAATCAATTTTTTAATGCTTGCTGTCTGGAAGCAAGATTATACACATCCCTGGACTATGGTCAGAGGGTATTCTCTGGAAGTTTAATCCATGGGTGACCTCTGCAAATGGATATTTAGCTTCTTCTGCCATCCATATGTAGCCTTCAGAAAATTGGGTGTTTATAATTTAAGCTCTGACAACATTCCCTCCTTCGAATTTGGAGTTTATTACTTACAATCCGTGGATAATACTGATGTGCTTCTTCCATCTGGATTTAGTTGATGCCTCACTTAGATGGCTACTTGTTTGAAGACAACTTTTTAAGATTTGAGATACTATTCTTTCTGAAAACTGGACACCATCTGCTTTTTTTTTTTTTTTTACCCATTTTGGTTGCACGACTGCTCTGAATGAAACTGAACTATTTAAATGTATGATATGTGAATTACATGTCTATCAAAGTATTAAAAATAAACTCAACAAAAGACAAAAAAAACATGATCATTACTGGGATAATGGAATGAGGACTACCTGGTCAGTTTAGGAGATCTACTTGAGATATGGTAATCACGTAGGCTTTCTCTGAGGAAGTGACATTTAAATTGGCATCTGAAGAATGAGAATGAGCCAGCTATGGCAAGTACTTATGGGTGGAGAGAAGTAAAAATGAGTGGTGACAATCTGTGTACAAGACCGGATGGTCAGGAAGAGCTTGAAGAATTCAGAGACAAGGAGCTGGGGAGAATGGAAGAAGTAGGGGTGGGGAAGTGCAGATTGAATAGTTTCTACTCATCTCTTTTACCTTCCACATAGTGTGTTTCCTTTGTTATTTCTCATAGCCTTTGTATTACCTGCACTAAGACTCCTTGTTTTGCCCTCATTTTCTTATTGATTATCCTGATATCTCTGGGTTTTACATTTAGGTCTTTGATTCACCTTGAGTTTGTTTTTGTGCATAGAGTGAGATATGAGTTTTGTTTCCCTCTTCTGAAAATCTGTATCTAGCTTTTCTAACACCATTTAAAGAAGAGGGCATCTGCTTTCCTTTTAATGCTTTTTGAACCTTTGTCAAAAATCAGTTGTCAATATTAGGATGTTTTTATTTCTGGGTTTTCTGTCCTAATCCATTAGTCTGATTAACTATCATTATACCAGTACCAGGCTGTTTTGACAACTGCGGCTGTGGTTTTGAGGTCAGGTAGTGCAACACTACCTACTTTGTTCTTCTTCTTAAGGAGTTCTTTGCCTATCCTGGGCTTCTTCCCATTCCATATGAAGTTGATAATCAGTTTTTCCTTTTATTTAAAAAATGATGCTGGAATTTGGATTGGGATTGTGTTGAATGTGAATATTGCTTCAGGTAGTACAGACATTTTCACAATATTGAGTCTTCTGACTCATGTACACTGAATATGCTTCCCTCAATGTGGGTTCCTTTTGTTTTTTTTTTGCAGTAATATTCTGTAGTTTTCTTCATACTTGTCTTTCTTGTTTTGGTTAGGTTTATTCCTAGGTATTCAGCTTTTGCATGGCTATTATGAATGGAACCTTACCCTGATGGAAGCAGACCAGAAAAGCCACATAAAGATTCCTGCCAGTGCTGAGATGCCCGAGAAGACCCAAAAAGGTCCCTTCCAGCACTGAGATGCTTCTACCCCCACTGGATACACAAGAATCTGCACCCATTGGCCTGTGATTGTCCTGGCCTCATTGCATGTGCCTCTTGAACCGAAGAAGACTTTATAGACTGGTATCTGACATATGGGCTAATATCAGACTTGTGGGCTTAGACTGGGTTGGGCTGGGGTGCTTTCTCAATGTCCCATATCTCTTGTAGATAAACCTCTCCCTTATATACATATTTGTGCTTATGAATTTGTTTCTCTAGTCTATCTGGACTAACACAGAATCCAATTGATTTTTGCTTGTTAATCTTGTATCCTGCTACTTGACTGAACTCCTCTATTGTTTTCAGCATCTTATTGTGGACCTCTTAGGATTCTTAATATATAAATATCATATTATCTGCAATTAGTGAAAGCTTCCCTTCTTCTTTACCCAATTGTACACCCTTAATATCTTTCCATTGTCTTATGATACTGGGTGGGTTTCCAGTACAATGTTGAATAGAAGTGGGAATAAGGGACATCCTTTTTGGGTTCTTTTAGTCAGTAGAAATATTTTCAGCTTTCCTCCATTGAGTGTAATCTTGGCTATGGGTTTTTCATATGTGATTTTATTGTACTGAGGATTTCCACCTTCTAATTCTAGCTTCTTGACACTATGAGAAATGGGTGATACATGTTATCAAATGCCCATTTCTGCACAAATTGATATGATTATATTGTTCTTGTGCTTGTCTTGTTAATGTAGTGATTTATGTTAATTATTTTTGAAATTTGAACCATCACTTTGTCTCTGGTCTGAGCCCCACTTGGCCAGGTTTTTTTTTTTTTTTATATGTTGTTGGACTCTATTGGCTAAGACTTTGTTGAGGATTTTTTCATTTATGCTCATGAGCGCTATTGTTCTATAATTCTCTTTCATAGTGAGACATTTGCTTGGTTTTGATATCAGGATAATACTAGTTTCATAGAATAAGTTTTGGAGGTTTCTGTCCCTTTCTATGTTCTGGAAGAGTTTGTGTAGGATTGGTGTTAGCTGTTCTCTGAAGGTTTACTAGAATTCTCCTTTGAAGCCATCTGGACCAGGGATTTTTTTTAAAAAAAATAATTTTATTGGAAGCTCTTACAGCCTTTATTACAATCCATCCATCCATCCATTGTGTCAAGCAAATTTGTTGCCATCATCATTTTCATCAAAACAGTTTCTTTCTACTTGATACCAATATCAGCTCCTCATTTTCCTCCTCCCTCCCCCACCATATCTCCCTCATGAATCCTTGATAATTTATAATTTTTTCATGTCTTACACTGACCGCTTGGAAGTAAGTTTTAAGCGGTGGCATTAACCATAGGAAGCTTACCCTTTACATATAGTAAATTTTAATGTGTTGGAGAATAGGGTTATGGTAGATATGCTTTTACTTGGTAAGTTAAAGGAAAGAGTGTTTTGCCTAGGCTGTGGAAACAGGTTCCATAGGAAATGGTGTTTTGGGTAAGTGAGGTTTATGTTGAATCTAGCAGAGTCCCTTATTGACCCTGTATCTTATGTAGCTTGAGTCCAATCCTTCTGTTATTGTGCTCAAAACAACGGATTCCTGTACAACTCAGAACCATTCCTTATGTGTAATCCTAGGGTGAAAATGGGCTATTCTAGCTCATGTCCCAGGAGAGAGGACCTTCTGATGAGAGGACAATTTGGTTAAGGATGGTGGCCCTTGCCTGTGACAGGAAAGCTACCTTGACATCCAGTAATACTGGGTTCTATTTTCTATGGCACAGGACGGACTTTTTGTTTCCTTCCTGAAAAGAAAATAGGAACAAAGCTAATAATTTCTGAGACCCTGGTGCACTTCAGGATCCACCATTGCTGGATCCTGCTCCAGATAGCTGGGGTTATCTTTCTCCAGAGTACAGTCATACTGCTGCCACCCGGGAAGGGAGCTGGCCTTGCCTAGGGAGTATCTCCAATGAGAATCCCACTCTGCAGGCCACGGTGGATCCCAGCATTCTGGGCCTCCATGTGTGGGGGTATGTGGGATGCCCCCAAGTGATAGACCATCTTGGACCACCTCCCAACTCTGTCAAGCTGCCCAATGGAGGTAAGTTGCAGGTGGATGCAGAACAAAGGAATCGTGTGTGAGGAGCACAGTTATGCTCTTTGGGGAACAACTGACAAAAGAACCCTTGGGTACTGCATGACCTGTCCCACATCGCATTCCCTCAACTTGGCCAACTCACCCATAAATTTGGTAATCACTCAGTGAACTCCTCAAGTAGGTGATCCTACCCTTGTGCTATCTTCCTAGAGGTCACCCAGATGGTTATGGATGGAAAAAATATCAGAAAGACATTTCCATTTTGGCTGGGTGGACTATAACAATCTATGGATAGATAACTTTTTGAATAATGAGAATTCTAGAACACTTAATCAGATAGAACATGTGCATATACTACAAGGCAAAGTCATTTAAAACAAAATAAGGGGAAACATAAAATCAGGAAAGATGTATTTCTCATTGAATTTCACCGTACTTATTCAACTTGTGTGCTGAATAATAATTCAAGATGTTGGACTGTCTGTAGAAGAATGCAGTATCAGGATTGGAGGAAGCATCACTATCAACTTGAAATATGCAAATGACACCACTTTACTAGTAGAAGGCAAGGAGGTTTGAAGCACTTGCTGAGCAGGATCAAAGTGTATGGATTTCAAAGAAAATCAAAGTCCTCATAATCGAGCCATTCTGATAACTCCAGAAAGAATTTTCTGTTTTCAAAGATTTTGTTTTCCATGGATCCACTTCTTGGTAGCATCAGTCAAAAGACATACTGAATTGGGTAAAGCTGTTACACAATGGCTTTTTAAAGTGTTAGAGAACAAGGATATCATTTTAGAGAACCCAAACCATGGATTGCCTCATTAATTACCTCATATGCTTATGAAAACTGGACAATGAGTAAGAAAGACTGGAGAAAAAAGTGATGCATTTGAATTGGGAGTTGGCAAAGAATGTTAAAAGTATCATGCATTACTAGAAAAAAATGTTTTGGAGGATATATAACTACAATGCTCCTTAGAAGTGGTGGCAGTGGTGATGATAATGATGATGATACATTATCTTATGTACTTGGAAATGTTTTCTGGAGAGATCAGCTCCTGAAAAAGAACATCATGCTTGGTAGAGGGTCAGTGAAAAAGTGGAAGACTCTTCAGTCTAAACTCAATCCAATATTAATCTAACATATAAATGCTATTGTTGTTTGTCTTGGAGCTGATTGTGTATTAAAGTGGAACTGGATTTTCAGGGCTGTGATCTTTTAGAGAAGCAAATCACCAAGTCTGTCTTCTGCAGTACCTCTTGGTACATTCCAACAACCAACTTTTCAGCTAGCACTTAACTGTCTGTGCTACTAGGGAACTTCTAAAATTTATCTATCTATCTATCTACCTATCTATTTATCTATTTATTATCATCATATTCTATCTTTTATCACAAGACATCCAGGTTCCTCCTGACCAAAAATAATTTTAAATTTGCACAATTGAAAAGTCAAACATTTCTCCCAACTACATGAAAGCTATCTCAAGATAAGGCCATTTATAATTAGGTAGAGGTAAAACACTCAAATCTTAGTTGCTACCCAGGACAAAGTGTGGAGGCTAAAAAGTAGATCTTGTGTTTTTTTCTCAAGATGTCTAGGTTCTAATGAGAAACTCCCAGCTGTTAAATGTTGAATTAAATGGGAAAAAAGTGTGGGACAAACAAAACACTTTCATGGATTTCACTTGTAATTCTTGAGTTTCTTGCACACAGCTATGCATCTAGAATAAGAAAGACAATCTCCCATCCTGGATTATGGTAATTGACTTCCTTCCCAACTCTGATATGTGGAAGACATGTCACATTTGTTTGAATTAAAACTTTATTTTTAAGTGGCATAATTTGAACCACCAACCACGGCACAGCATGTGCATATCAGTTACAGCTGCTTCCTGCTTCCGACCTTTTCAGGAGCTCCTTGACATGACAACATGTCTTCTGAACATGTAGTTCTCATTGCTGTTGTTAGCTGTCATCAATTCAACCCCTATCCGTTCACTCCCAATTTCTGGTGACCCCAAGCTGTACCATTCCCATGATCAGTTGAAGATCATATTATTGTGATCCAGAGGAATTCCATTTTCAGATTACCAAAACTTTCTTCACAGTCTATGCTATTTTGGAAGCTCTACAGGTGCCTGTGCAGCATCATAGTAAGACACAAACCTTCATGGACATCCAAGCCCTGCTTGGGCATGAGCTGCAGTGACTCTAACTTTTAGCAACCAAATATCGCATAGAATGAAATACTGCATAGTTCCTTGCCATCATTACAATTGTGGTTGTGCTTGCACCCATTGTTGTAGTTACTGTGTCACTCGATCTCATTTATAATCTTTCTCCTTTTTTTTGCTGGTCATCTACTTTACAAAGCATGGTTTCTTTTTCCAGGGATTAATCTCTCTTGACAATGTATTCAAAGTAAATAAGAAGAAGTCTAGTCACTCTTGCTTCTAAGACACTTTGCCTCAGACAGATTTGCTCATTTTCTGGCTATCCATTATACCTTCAACATTCTTTGTTAGCACCATAGCTCAAATGCATCCAATATTTTCCAATTTTCTTTTTTATTGTCCAGTTTTTGCATGCTTATGAGTCAAAATGAAAATATCATGACCTGGGTCAGCCTCACCATAATTCTTAAAGGCCCATTTTATTTTTAGTGTATTTCAACTGGAGGGACTAACTTTCTAGCACTCTATCAGACAATGTTCTGCCATTCATAAGATTTTTTTAGAAAGCAATTTTATTGGGGGTTTGTATAAATCTTATCACAATCCATCCATCCATCCATTGTGTCAAACACATTTGTTCATTTTTTGCCCTCATCATTCTCAAAACGTATGCTTTCCACTTGAAGCCTTGGTATCAGTTCCTCATTTATCCCCTCCCACTCTGCTCTCCCTCCTTCATCTACCCCTGATAATTTAGAAGTTATTATTATGTTGTAATATATTATACTGTCTGACATCTCCCTTCTCCCACTTTTCTGTTGTCTGTCCCCAGAGAGAAGGTTATATGTAGATCCTTGTTATCAGTTCCCTATTTCTATTCCACCTTCCCTCCACCCTTGAAGTGTCACCACTGGTCCTCTAGAGATCATCTGTCTGGGGTTTCCCTTGTTTCAAGTTCCTATCTGTGCCAGTTACATCCTTTCATCTAGCTGGATTTGTAAGGTAGAATTAGGATCATGACAAGTGGGGGTAGGGAGAAGGGCAAAAGCATTAAAGAAATAGAGGAAAGTTGTATGTTTCATCATTGCTACACTCCACCCTGACTGGCTCATCTTTCCCCCATGACTCTTCTGTAAGGAGATGTCCAGTTGCCTACAGATGGGCTTTGTGTCCCCACCCCACACGCCCCCTCATTCACATGATATGTTTTTTGTTCTTTGATGTCTGGAACCTGATCCCTTCGACATCTTGTGATTACACAGGCTAGTGTGCTTCTTCCATGTGGGCTTTGTTGCTTCTGGGCTGGATGACTGCTTGTGTACCTTCAAGGCTTTAAAACTCCAGATGCTTTATCTTTTGATATCCAGGCACCATTAGCTTTCTTCACCACATTTGTTTAGGCATACATTTGTCTTCAGCTGTTGTGTCAGGAAGGTGAGCACACAATGATTCATAAGATTTTCTCTTTGTTTAAATTTATTTTTTCCTTTCCATTTATCTTTATTTTATTTTAATTTTTAATCATTTTGGGGGGCTCATACATCGCTTTTCACCATGCATAAATACATATATTGTGCCATGCTTCTTTGCATGCCTGCTGCTGTCATCATTCTCCGAACCTCCACTTTTCCACTTGAGCCCTTGACATCAGCTTCTCATCTTTTCCCCTCCATCCTTGCTCCCCACTCTCCCAACCCTCAATGCTTTATAAATTATTATTGTTTTGTCATAACTTACACTGCCTGATGTCTCTACTCGCTCTCTCCACCAATGTCTGTCCTCCTGGTAGGAGGTTCTGTGTAGATCCCCGTAGTTGGCTCCCCCTCTCTACCCCACCTTTCCTCCACTCATCCAGTAGTTCCACTCTTACTACTGGCCCCAAGGGATTTATCTCTCCTGGGTTCCCTGCATTTCCACTTCCCATCTCCTCCAGTCCAGCTGGAATTATAAGGTAGAACTGGGACCATGACAGTTGGGGAGAGGAAGCCTTCAGCATCAGTAGGAAAGTTGTGTGCTTCATCGTCACCTCACTGCACCTTACTGACCTGTCTCCTCCCCACGACTCCCTTGTGAGAGGGTTTCCAATTACCTATACATGGGCCTTGGGTCCCCACTCTGTCCCATACCCTCCCCCCCCCCATTTGTAGTGATGTGATTCTTGTTCTTTGAAGCTTGATATCTGTTCCCTTCGCCCACCTCTCCACCCCCGCCATGACCACACAAGCTAGTGTGTTTCTTCCATGTGGGCTTTGCTGCTTCTGGACTAGATGGCTGCTTGTTCACGCTCAAGCCTTCACGATCCCAGATACTTTATCGTTTAGTAGCTGGGTGTCATCGGATTTCTCCTTTCTGTCTGCATCTGCTCCCTTCTGTCTTCAGCGATCATGTCTTGAGGGTGGGCCCACAATAATATGATTTTCGTTCTCTGATGCCTGATATATGGTTCTTTCCACATCTCATGGTCGCACAGGCTGGTGTGCCGGTCTTTGTTGTTCCTGGGCCATATAACCATTTGTTCACCCTCAAACTTTTAAGTCCTCAGATGTTGTATCTTTTGATAGGCAGGTCATCTACTTTATCGTTACCACTCTTGCTCAATCCTCACATGTCCTCAGTGATCATCTCATGGCAGTTTCAATGACTAATTCCACAGAGGTGGATTGCCTATTTCTTCTTTCTACATTCTTCTTGCTCTGGAAGCACTGCTGAAGCTTATCCCCATAGATAACCCTACTTATTTTCCAGTCTTATTTGAAATACTGGAGATACACCTTCCAGCATTAGGGTAGCACCCACGCCATCAAAATATGACCAATTGACAGACCATAGGAGTTTTCAACTTTAACATCCCCTGTTTCTATAGATATATTAGTAAACTAGTTTGAACCAGGCATTTTGTGGTTGCATCTGATAAAATCTTAATTAAACTCACTTGCACGAAAGAGAGAATGTCTTAAATCAGTAATAAGTGAGATTCAAGAGTAATCTTGATTGAAGTTCAGTTGCCCCCTAGGATGCACATTGTACCATCTGGTTTATTTCCTCCTGTAACCCTCCATAATGTGGGCAGGCTAGTCTCCATAATATTCATATGCTACACACTAAATGAATCCAGTGGAAGAAAAATAATTATTTCCTCTAAGAATAGAAAAGTTCTAGTGACAAATCGGACTGTCTTAGCTTTGATACTATATCCATTTAAAATAACCCAAACCAGTGATGGACAAGGTCTTGAATAGCTGTTTACTAATTTGCTTATATGGGAGAGTGTATTTGAGGATGAAGGGTGCAGGGGTAGCGTCTAGCTTGTCAATCAGGATATTGCAATGAGGCCTTTGTGTGGGGATGGGTCTTCTCCTGAGGAGTCTGGGAAACTGGGTATTCCTCCTGGAGGTGAGGGACACTCTCTCTGGGAGTGTCAATCCCTGCTCAATCCCTGGGAGATGTTCCTGAGAAGAAGACATATGGAGAGAGAGAGTGATGGAGCCAGACCTCTGGAGCCTGAGAAGCCCTGTGGCGACCCCTGGCAGCGTTGAGATGCTTATAACACCATTGGGTCCACAAGACTTTCCACCCACTGCCCTGTAATCATTCTGCATTCGCTGTCATTGCATTATGTTTCAAGAGTTTTTAGAGGATTTTAGAGATTGGTGTTGGACATATGGGCTAACACTGGACTTATGAACTTGATCTGGACTGGGCTGGGATGTTTTCTCAATATTCAATTGCTCTTATATATACACATCTCTCTTATACACATATGCATCTCCCTGGATTGTTTTTCTAGTCAATTCAGAATAACACACACAGCATCAGGTGTTTCTGTATGAGAAGAAAGGAAAACGAGGACTGGATTCATTTCAACCACCTTTACCTTCTGCTTAGGGAAGGCTGATAGAATGAGCATAATGAGTCTCAACCTTTAGCCCAGAATTTTGGTCCTGACTATTAGAAATAAGTCACTGCTGTGTTTGCCATTTAGAGTTTGAATTCACTTTCTGGGACATTTAGGGCTCAAGTAATGACATCAGTGAATGCCACAAAGCCATTGTTTTTGTATGTTGTTACAGTTTCTTAGAGAAATATATACCATCCAGGTAATACATTGCAAAGCAAATGATCAGCTTTGAGCAAAGATTACCGAAGTTCTGTTATTTTAGGAGGGAATAGTCACTTAGACTCTCTGGTAAGGCCTTTAATTTAAATGAATATCCAAGGTTTGGATTTTACAGATTGGCTAACCCCTTTGTCCAGTGCAGGTATTACTTTTGCTAATCAGAGCAAAGGAATAGAAGGAAGAAGGGCATAAGATACAAAAGAGTAAATATGAAAACAAAATATTCCTATGAATATGATTTCTATGAGTCTATTGGACACAAAAATATCTGACTTATTATTGGGATATTTTCAGCATGTTAGAATTGGAAGACTATTTAGACATCACCTCAACTACTCTTTCATTTTATTAAATAAAAAACTGAGATCCAAAGAGAAGAAGTAACTTGGTCAAGGAGGCATAGGAAGAATGGTTGAATTAGAACTGAAATTCACATCTCCTCACTCCTTTCCAAGTGCTCTTCCCTGCTTGGCAAGATCCCTCTCTCTTGGCCACACAGGACATTGGTAAACATTTTATACTATGGAAGTTCTGCCCACCAGAATAGTTTATTAACTTAACCTTCACAGAAGAGCAATAATATATGATGGTTGCAATGTTTGTGCTATAGCTGACTTATTCCTCCAAGCCAAAGGAAGGAAGCAACAGTCTAAAGCTCCTCAACCTTAGGAAATCTTAGGCAATTTATGATTCTTTTAAAAGGAAGAAAGAGATATAAATTTTGCTTTCCTAACTAGATTTGATTTTGGTTCACATTAAAAGGCAGAAGTCCCTTAGTGCAAATAGGTTAACCTATTGGCCCAAAGATTAGTGGTTCAAAGCCACCCAAAGATCCCTTATGAGACAGGCTTGGAAATCTGTTTCTGAAAGGGCACACAACTGAAAACCTGTGAAACAGTTCTACACTGGATACATATACCATGAGTCAGAGTAGACTCCACAGTACCATTACCAACAAAAATACTGAGGGAGTATTTTGGGGAATGTTAGATGATTTAAATTATATTTGGAGCTGTGTTTTGATGAAAATGTCACAAATAATTTCTCTATGTGCTCCCCTTTCATTCAATTAGACCCTAGTCAGCTATAAATCATAGTAGGTGTAAGAAATATCTGAGTATTCTTGTCCAGGGAAGAGGAAAAACTTTCTGGATGGCAGGTGTATAACATGAAACAGCCTATTTTTATAAATTGTTTCCCTTAGTGAACTGACCCAAGGAACAAGTATAGGACTGAAATGTAGGAACTGACTGTGCTACCCTTTTCTCCTTGACATTCTTTCTCTTATTTTAAATTCATTAATTGGAATTATCATTTGTGATAATCATCTTGCCACCACCTGTCTGAGTTGGTTATTCTGTGGTGGCTTGCATGTTTCTGTGATTCAGGAAACTGTGACACTGGTATTTTGAAGATCAGCAGGTTTACCTAAGGTGAACAAGTTTTAGCACAGCTTTCAGACTAAGAACAGATTGTGAAGAAGGAATAGACTGTCCACTTCTGAGGTATTAGCCACTGAAAACTTTGTGAGCAGCAGTGGAATATTGCCAGATACAGTTCCTGAAGATGAAACACTCAGATTAGAAGGCACTCAAAACATGACTGAGAATAAACTGCCTTCTCAAACTAGCGACAACCATGATGATGGAAATAGCGTAGTTTTTGGAACCTTCATTTGTAGATGGGACATGACAAAATGACAAGACACATTTGAAAATACCCATTAATAATTAGATTGTTGAATGTATAAAGTATGAATCTAGGTAAATTGGACTTCATAAAAAATGAAATGGAACACATAAAATGATTTCCTATGTATCAGTTAGCCAAAATTGACTGGTATTAACCATTTTGAATCAGACAGTCATATGGTTTACTATTCTTGGAATGAAAAACTCAAGAGGAAATACTTCACATTCATCATCCTCAAAAAGGGCATTTCAAGATCTACTTAGAAGTTCAATGATGTATGTGGTATGAAAATATCTACACCCACTACAAGAAGGTCTTCTTAATTGACTTAATCAACCTAATGAACTAATCACTAAAGTTAATGATGAAGAAACCAAAAAAATTGTACCAATTTCATTTTGAAATTAATCAAATATGTGATCAAGATGTATTGATACTTATTTGTAATCACAATGTATAGTTGGAAAGAGAAAGAAAGGAACAACAAGTAAATATGACCTGGTTGATAAAAATGGGATTCACAGAATATTGTAAGACCAACATATTCTTCATTGGAAATATCTTTTTCAACAACAAAACAGTGACTATATATGTGGATTTCATTAGTGGGAAAACATAGGAATCATATTTACAACATCTATGATAATATAAAATAGAAAAACTTACTATTGTCAATCAAATCAAAGCCAGAGGCTGAGTGTGGAAAAGACCATTGACTACTCTTATGTAAGTTCAGATTGAAATTGAAGAAAATTGGAACAAGTCAATAAGAACTAAAATACAACCTTGATTATATTCAACTTGAATTTAGAAAAAATCTTTAACATATTTGATGCACTGAACACTAATATCTGAAGACCTGATACCTATGAGCTGACATCAGAAACCTGACACATGATGAGAGCCAAAAGCAAAAGAAAGAAAAGATAAAGTGGATGTCAGAAAGTTTATGCAATTTCCTCTTTGTCATACAGTAGCTAAAATGAATGAACCAATTGAAGGATCTTCATATAACCTAATCCCTGGGGTATGGATAACAGTGAAGGGACACATCAGACAGTGTACAATATGACATAATAATGACAATTTGTAAATTATTAAAGGTTCATAGGGGAGGGGGAGTGAGAAGGGAGGGGCAATATGGGGAGCTGGTACTGAGGGCCTAAGTAAAAGGAGGATGCTTCGAGAATGATGACAGCAACAAATGCGCAAATGTGGTTTGCATGCAATTGGCATATGTATTGATTGTGATAGGAGTTGCATGAACCCCTAGTAAAATGATTTATAAAATGAAAGATGAAGACAAAGAATTGAACAGAAAACTTCAAAAGGGCAGCTAATGAATACACAGTAAAATATAATGAAATGTGAGAATACCTGGAGTTAGAAAGTCAACAAGGAAGAATACGCTCAGTTTATTTCTGGCTGAAAGAGTTGTAGAAAAACTGTAAGCCTTGAGTTCAAATATAAAAAGATCTTATGGGCTGAGCGCCAGTGGCGTAGTGGTTGTGCGCAGGACTGCAGCCCACTGGGATGGAGGTTCAATTCCAGCAGAGGTTCCACAGGAGCAAATGGCTAGCCCTCCTACTCCCACCAACAGAGGGCAGTGATGCCCAAAACAAACAAACAAACAAACAAACAAACAAACAAACAAAAAGATCTTATGAGGGAAAATATTGAATGATACAAAAAAGGATGGAAGAAATAACTGTACCAAAAAGAACTGGTTAAAATTCAACAATTTGAAGAGGTAGCATATAATCAATAACCAATATTACTGAGGATGGCACTGAGTTAAGGGTGACTCTATAGGAAATTCCATGGCAATAGCTGGGTTTGGCATCTGGGAGGCTGACCCAGGTGCCTGAGATGTGTAATCAGCCCTCTTGGAAACCTAGGGCTCTGTTCTGGCCTGTGGGCCAACTTTCCCTGTGGCTCTTGTATCTTCTGACCACCGCGCCCCGCCCCCCCCACCTTGCCACATGCACTGCAGATATGTGGTGGCCTATGACTTGACGGATGGGTCACCCGAGCTTGCACCATCCATACAGCATGGTTCCTGAAGGACCTGCACTGTTTGCTTCCTGTGAGATCAGTCTACCCAAAACCAACCCTGCTCTCCATGACCACCCTGCCTGCACTGCTTAAGAGGGTCACCTAAACTGCCTTCTGAATAGATAATCTTGGCTGTCTAGAGAGAGAGTCAACTTGAGTGAGACAAAGACACAGCTCGATCCAGCAGTTGGCTCCAGGTAGTCCTTAGAATCATTCTTACTTGCCTCTGAGAGGGAAAACACAGGACTCCTGGAAACATTTCCAGGAAAATGGTGCCAAGCTCCACCAAAATGACATACAGAAACCAACCCACACCAGTAATCAGTACAAGGAAGCAAGAGAAATAACAATCTGTGGAGACCCTGAATATAGCAACATACATAGAAGAAGCAGACTTTGAACCACCCCAGAAAGAAAACTTCAAATTGCTGCTTAGAGTCATACAAGATATGAGGAAATAAAAATATGCTCCCAAAAGGGATGAAATAATGGGGAAGGGAAATACAAGAGTTAAGGGATGATACAACAGAATCAAAGGATATGGTAAGAGACCTCACCAACAGACTGGAAATTGTGGAAAACTGTATCAGTGATCTCTAAGATAGCCAAGCAGAGGTCAACAAATCAGAAAGACAATCTAATAAGATAATCAAAGACGCTGAAGAAAACCTGAGAAAAATGTGATACTATGAAATGTGATAATATTTGAATAATAGGAATAACAGAACAAGATATAATGAAGAAATCAATAGCAAAATAGCAAAGGATTGATCAAAGAGAACTTCCCCAAGCTAATGAAAGAAAATCAGACTATGATCTAGGAAGCAGAGGACACAAATTAAAAGGAACCCCAAATAGAATACACCAAGGCATATAGTAGTCAAATTATCCAAATTTGAGGAAAAGGGAAAAAATCATTAAAACAGCTAAAGAAAGAACTGAAATGACCTAAAAGGGTAATTATATAAGAATGTGTTCAGACATCAGCAGAAACCAAGAAGAAGAGGAGAGAGTGGAATAGCATCTTTCAAAAGTTAATGGAGAATAATGGTAACCCAAGAATCCTCTATCCCGCCAACTAGCCATTAAAATAGATGTAGAGGAAAGAATTTTCTCCAACAAGGAAAAAATTTAGAGAATATGTTAAAAGAAAAAAACAACCCCCCCCAAACAAACAAAAAAAGCCCAGCAAGACATTTTTTTCCCAACTCACTTTGGACAGAAGACCAACAACCACAGAGCATAAATATGAGACCCCCACATAGTATTACACTAACCAGAAGTTAACACACTGAAAGAAGCATTCAAGCTTGTCATTTACCCCATGGTGAAAAGAAGGCAAGAATTAATCCCTCCACACATACACAAAACACTGCTAAGGAAGGAGGGTGGAAAATATCTGACATAAAAGATAAGAGATGACAACAAAGAATCCACACATGGATGTAATAACTTTGAGTGTCAATGGTCTGAATTCACCTCATAAAAGACAAAGACTAGCAGATTGGATTAGGAAACAAACCCATCAATCTCTTGTCTGTAAGAGACATATCTCAAGCTCACAGACAAAAACAGGGAGAGGACCAAAGACTTGCAAGAAGTGTATCACGCTAATGGCATTAAAAAAAATTAGTTGTGATCTCAATCTCTGAGACAATCGATCTCGAGATACAGAACATAACAAGAGATAAGGATGGTCACTATATAATGTTTAAAGAATCAGTAGACCAAGAACCAGTGAGCAGAATAAGCATATATGGTTTCAACGAGGGGTGAAATTCGGCAATCAAATCCTTCAAAATATGAAAAAAGAAATTACAGGACCAACAATCAGTGTAAGACTCAGCCCAATAGACTTATCCAGTGCACTCCACCCAAATGCAAAAATATTAACATTCTTTTCAAGTGCACATGGCATATATTTGAAAATAGACCACAAAACAAGCTTGAGTAAATTAAAAAACAGAGAGATCACTAAGAATTCCTTCTCTGACTGCTATGCCCTAAAGCTGAAAAAGAAACACTAAAACAAACAATAAAACCAAAAATTAGGCCAAATACTTAGAGGATGAATAACTTTCTTCTGCAAAAGGAGTGGATAATGGACTATATTAGAGACAAGTTTAGGAAGTTTCTAGAAACTAATGAGAATGACAATACAACATACCAAAATCTATGAGATATAGAAAAGGCAGTTATCAGAGGAAGTTTGATAGTGATAAACGCACATATGAAGAAGAGATAGAGAGATTTTTATAGTTGATATTGAATCACAAAACCATCAGCAATTGAAACAGAGTCGACAGACTAACCCTTCTAAAACAAGAAATTCCTTTGATAGCTGGGAACCATCAGCTTTCTTCACCACATTTGCTAATGCACACATTTGTTTTCAGTGATCGTATCAGGGAGGTGCACATCATGGAATGACCATTTAAGAGAACAAAATGTTCTTGCACTGAGGAAGTACCTGAGTGGAGGCCCAATGCCCATCTGCTGTCCTAATTCTAACCCTATAAGTATACGCATATTGATCTATTTCCCCATCATCATCTATGAATATATGCACCTATCTACTTGCCTGTATTTAACCTCTATAAATGCCCCTTACTCCGCAGTTCTTTTATCCATTTCCCTATATCTCCCCCCGTTCGACCATTACACCTAGCCACCATATGGGTTTCAGTATTTTCTCTCTGTTACATTAGTCTTAATCTTTATCAGACCTCCCACACCCACCCTGTCACTGAAAAGATGTAGCATCGGGGGTCTTAAAGGCTTGGAAATAAATAAGCAGCCAACCAGCTCAGAAGCAACAAAATCCACATGGAAGCAGCACACCAGCTTGTGGGATCAAGAGATGCCAAAGGGATCAGTTATGAGGTTTCAAGAACTACTAATAATAATATTATATGCTCACTTTCCTGATATGATCACTGGCCACAATTATGTGCAAATTATGTGCAATTATGTGCAAATGTGGTGAAGAAAGCTGATGATGCCTGGTTATGAAAGATGTGGTGTCTGGGGTCTTAAAAGTTTAAAGGTAAACAAGCAGCCATCTAGTTAAGAAGCAAGGCCACATGGACGAAGCACATCAGCCTGAGTGACCATGAGGTGTCAAAGGGATCTGGTATCAAACATCAAAGGCTTAAAATTTATATCATTATAAATGAGGGAGAGTATAGATTAGGGACCCAAAGCCCATCAATAAGTGAAGTGACAACCTCTTACAGAGGGGTTTTAGCGAGGAGGTGAGCCAGCCTAGGTATATTGTAGTAGCTATGAAATGTGCAACTTTCCTCTGGTTCTCAAATGCTTCCTCCCACAGACTATCATGATCCTAATTCTACCAGGTAGATTCAGCTAGATCAGGGGATGTACACTGGAGTCGGAAACATGGGGAATTTAGGATAGATGATCCCTTGGGACTAGTGGGGGGAGTGGTGACCCTGGGAGGGTGCAGGGATGGTGGAGTAGAAAGGGGGAACTAATTTCAGGGAGCTACATGTGACCTCTTCTCTGGGGTGTGGACAGTGGCAGGGGGTGGGTGGGGTGGTGAGGTGATGCATTGGGCAGTGTTTGATATGAAGAAGTAATAACAATTTGTAAGTTATTAGGGGCTCATGGGGGAGGAAAAAGGGGGAAGGGAAATATGGAGAGCTGGAATTAAAAAACAAAGAACTAGAGGAAAGGGGGAAAGAGGAGCTTATGCCGGGACCTCAAGTAGAAAATGCTTGGAAATGAATGTGGCAACATATGTACAAGTGTGCTTAATACTAATGATGTATTGAATGCTATAAGAGCTGTAAAAGCCCCCAATAAAATCTACATTAACCAAAAAAAAAAAGAAGGGGGAAGGAGGAACTTATACCAAGGGCTCAAGTAGAAAATATTTGGAACTGAATATGGCAACATGTGTACAAATATGTTTGATACAAATGATGTATTGAATGTTATAAGAACTGTAAGAGCCCCCAATAAAATAATTGAAAAAACAAACAAACAAGAAATTGAACAAATCAGGAAGAGATAAATGATTTGGAAAACAAGTGTCCAATGCAAAAATCCAACACAGTAAAGAGCTGGTTCTTCAAAACAGAATTGATAAACTGTTGGCCAACCTAAGAAAAGACAGGAAGAAACAGACCTCAATATGAAGGATGGAGGATGAAATGTGAAATTGCAATGAACTCTAACAAAATTAAAATTACATAGTACTATGAAGCTCTGTACTCCCATGAGTACAAAAACTTGGAAGACATTGAGAAATTGAAAAAACAAATTCTCCCCTGATTATCTTATATAGACATCAAGAATCTGAACAGACCCATAACGAAAGAAGAGCTAGATAAGGTTATCAAGGAACTACCAACAAAAATTCCCAGCCCAGATGACGTCACAGAAGAATTTTACGCCATTTCTACACAAGTTCTTCCAGAGCATAGAAAAGAATGGTAAACACCAAAACACATTCAATGAAGCTAGTATAACACTGATACTTAAATCATGCAAGGATCCCAGAAGAATAGAGAATAGCAGGCCAACATCTCTAGCAAATATTCATACAGAAATCCTTAATAAAGTCTTGGCCAATAGATTACAAAAGTATATAAAATGAATATACCATGACCAAGTGGGATTCATACCAGGGATGCAGGGATGGTTCAACATCCGAACATGATCCTTCCTATTGACAAGAAAAAAGGACAAGTATCATATGATTAAATCCATAGATGCAGAAAAGGCATTTTAAAACAGCATGCAATCTTATTTAAGAATATCCCATGCTTGCGGATCGGTAGATTCAATATTGTAAAAATTCTACCTAAGGCATTATGTAAAATCAATGCAATTGCAATACAAATACCAGCACCTTTTTTTTCCCTTCAAAAAATGGAAAAACTGACTACCAACTTCTTATGGAAAGGGGAAAACTGGATATACCTGTAGAAAAATTAAGCAAGACCCTATCTCACTCCATACACAAGAACAAATTCAAGGTGGATCATAGATCTTGAGATAAAACCCTAAACTATCAGGTTCATCAAAGAGAAAATTGGCAAGAGCCAGTATCCTTAACTCAGGGAATGCATAGGCTATCAGAAATAAGAAAGGAAGATTAAATTGACCAATATACATACTGTGATAGGTAGGTTTATTTTACCAACCTGGATAATAGACACATGAAATAAGTTGAACTGAGTCCTCTGTACTGCTCTGTGGGCGAATGAGCTGTTATTCTTCATGCTGTGTGGGTGTAAGTTAAGTCCATGAGACAGTTAATATACTGGCAGTCCTTCAACACGTGAGGCATAACAATGCCACTAGAGCTACAAAACCTTCAACCCAATGGCCTGTAGTCTTCCTGTATTTGGGATCATTGCGTGTGTTTCGTGAGTCTGAAGAGGATTTTATAAATTGATGTCCGACATATGGGCTAAGATCAGACTTAGGGACTTGATCTGGACTCAGCTGGGATGTTTTCTCAACATTCAACAGCTCTAGTGTATAAACCTCTTTCTTATACACATATATGTGTCCATGGATTTGTTTCTCTAGTCTACTCAGACTAACACAATACCCATTCCAAAGAAAGAATCCAGCAGAATGAAAAATTTATCAAACAATATCTTTAATATCACATACAAGTAAATTTCTTTGCTGAAGACAATTCAAACGTAGCTGCCACAGTACACAGACAGGGAACTTCCAGAAATTTAAGCTGGATTCAAAAGGGGACTTGAAACACCTGACTGGTGCCAGACAGATCTTAACTAAAAGTAGAGAATACCAAAAGAGATGCTTGCAAGTGTTTTATTGATTATGTAAAGACATTAGATTATGTGGACTTTGGCAGCTACGAATACCAGTGCAGCAGTGAATGGAAATTCTAGAACACTTAATTGCACTTATGTGAAAAGGAAACAGATCAAGAAGCAGTCATTCAAAGAGAACAAGGGGATATTTTGTGGTTTAAAATCAGAAAAGGTGTATGTTAGGGCTGCGCTCTTTCATCATACTTGCTCAATCTTTATGTTGAGCAAAAAGTCTGAGAAGCTAAATGATACGAAGAACAGCGCCTCAGCAAGAAGTCTCATGAACAACCAACAGCATGCACTGCCGTTCCTGCTGATGAAGATCAAAGACTACAGCAGTTAGTATAGATTACAACTCAATGCAAAGAAAGCTAGCTTCCATTGTGATAAATGGAGAAAAGGTTGATGTCATTAAGGATTTTATATTGGATGCATAATCAGCCCCATGGACTCATGAGTCGAAATCAAACATCCTATTGCACTGGGCAAAGTGTGAAAAAGCAAAGATAATATTTGGGGGACCAAGTTGAGTCTAACCCAAGCCAAGATGGTTTTCAATGGCCTTATATGCATATGAAAGCTCGACTATGAAAAGGGTCGACTAGAAAAGAATTGATGCATTTGAGTTATGGTATTGGCAAAGAATATTGAATATACCATTGAATTCCAGAAGAACAGACACATTTGTCTTGAAACAAAATGACACCTGAATGCTCCTTTAAATTGAGGATGGTAAAGCTTCATCTCACATACTTTGGCACATTACCAAGAATAACTAGCCACTGGAAAAGGACACAATGCTTGGTCAAGTGCAGGGTAAGCAGAAAAGAAGAAGACCCTAAAGGAGATATATTGTCACAATATTTGCAACAGTGGGCTCAAACATAAGAATGATTAGGAGGACAGTATAAAACAGGGCATTATTTAGTTCTATTATACATAGGGTCACTGTAAATTGGAACCAACTGGATGATCCTAAACAAAAATAGGGAATATTATGATTTGAATTGTGTCCCTCTAAAAGGTACAATGAAGTCCTAACCCTAGATAACTGAGTATGTACACATGCTTGCATATAGGTTCTTTGAAGATGAGATCATAGCTGAGTAGAGTGGATCCTAAATTTTATCAAAGTGGTATTGGTATAAAAGAGGTCTGATAAAGAAACAGACAGAATGACTGTGTAAAGATGCATGGACAAGCCAAGGAATGTCTGAGTTATCAAAAACTTTAGAGAGACAAGAAAGGGTATTCCCCTAGGGCAGTGGTTCTCACCCTTCCTAATGCAATGTTGTGGTGAGCTCCTAACACTCTAATTATTTTCGTTGCTACCTCATAACTCTAATTTTGCTCCTGTTATGAATTGGGTGAGTCCTGTGAAAGGGTCATTTGACCTCTAAAGAGGTTGCAACTCACAGGTTGAGAAGCACTGCCCTAGAGTCTTTCAAGAGAACATGGTTTGGGGAATATTCTGAGTTGGCATACCAGTCTCCAGAACTGTGAGGCAACACATTTCTGTTCTTCTGTCTCACCCAATTTGTGGGATTTTTTAAATGGCAGCCCTAAGAAACTAGTACAAGGGACTGTTAAAATTATTCAATCTTTTCCACATTGATGAGTTCACAGATGGCATATGGTCAGATAAGCGGATAAATGGAGGGACTCCAAGTCTCCCGCTCAAGCTCTTTTATGATTTACATGTGCTAGGTTATACAAAGAATTTCCTGGAAAAAAAAATCTGCTACTTTTAGAACTTTGAAGTGCACTGATTTTTCTAATCTCAACATCTGAAAATTGAAGAAACTGAGCCTCTTCACAGGGTCAGCATAGAATTGGGACCATATTTGTCATGTATAACTCTAGTCCACCAAAACCAACACTCTTGTGTAAGTGCCACATTATGGGAAGAAAGGGATGGTGTGCACATGGCTACCATTCTCATCCAATTGAGGTTCTCTGATTCTAGGAAGCATCTAGCTTAAACGGAGAAATCGAATCTCAAATAGAACAAATTACTTTGAAATAGGCATCTGATATATCATCAGTTTGATGATTTCCAAGCCCATAGAGAGAAGTATTGTGGTGATCCTACTAATTTCAAAGAGAATATTTTTATCTTAGGATGAAATAACAGGGGTATTTTTCTGTTGTACATAGTTAATTTTTTAGAGTTGATGTTTGTGAAATGAAGCCCATAGTGATCTAACATTGCCACAGAAAAAAGTTCAGAACATTAAGTATGTATTCCTTAGACGCTAACCAAGAGGATTTAATTACTTGAATATAAAAAGATTTTTTTTAAAAAAAATGAAAATTGCGATTCCAGGTATTCAATCATTTGTTAGCTGGGTACCATCGTTTCTTCTGCTTTGTTTGCCTTTGTATCCATTTGTCATCAGCGATATCGGGAGTCAATTGGCCCATTGATTTTGATTTTTGTTCTTTGATACCTGATTGTTTCAGCACCTCATGATCGCACAGGTAAGTGATCTTCTTTTCTGGTGGGTTTTGTTGCTTCTGAGCTAGATGGCTGCTTGTTTGTGCTCAAGCCTTTAAGACCCCGGATGCTCTATCTTTTGATAGCTGGGCCCTTCTGCTTTTTTCACCACCCTTGGTCATGCTCTCACATGTCCTCAATTGGTACATTGGGGATGTGTGCACACAGTGATATATGTTTGTTTTGTTTTGTTTTTTTTCCGCCCCATTTGATGTCTATTGCCTAGACCTTTTACCACTTTCACCACCATCTGACCATGCTGGCTGTTGGGCTTCTTCTGTGTGGCTGTGGTTTCTTCTTAGGTAAATGGTCTAATGTTTATCTTCAGGCTTTCAAGACACTTGAAGATAATCGAGTCACCATTCAGCGCAGAAACAGCAAAGTCCACATGCAGGAAGCACACCAGCATGCGTGATCAAGAAGGGCCGAAGGGAGCAGATATCGAGCACCAAAGAACAAGAATCACATCATTACAAAGGAGGAGGAGAGCAGGTTGGGGACCTAAGGCCCACTGGTGGGTAATTGGTCAACCCTTTACAGGGGAGACACGGGGAGGAGACAGACCAGTTGGGGGGCAGCCAGGCAGTTTGCATACAAGTTTCCTCTGGTTCCTGAAGCCTTCCTCCCTGTCCCCCAACCATCATGGTCCCAACTCTACCTTGCAAATCCAGATGGACTGGAGAAGTCACACTGGCATAGAGGGGAGCAGGAGATATGGGGAAACCAGGATGGATGGGCCCCTTCGGGCCAATGGTTAGAGTGGAGATACTGGAAGGGTAGAGGGAAGGGGGGCTAGAGAGACGGAACCAACAGCAAGGATATATACACAAGCTCTTATTTGAAGGATGGGCATCAAAGGAGTGGGTTGGGGGAGAGGTCGGGCAGTGTACGATATGACAAAACAATAACAATGTATAAAGTATTGAGGGTTGGAGGGGAGGAGAGACCAGGGGAAGAGGGGAAGGAATGGAAAAGCCAATACTAGGAGCTTAAGGGAAAAAGGTGGACGATTGGAGAACAATAATAGAAGTGGACATGTGAGGGTGCTTGACGAGTATGCTTATTTATATATTGTGAAAAATGATGTATGAGCCCCTAATAAAATGATTGAAAAAAAGAAAGGTTGATTCTTAATATGAAGTATGGTCCTCTATCATAAACCTATTGGGGAAATATGTCCTAAAGAGATCTTGAAGTTAATTTAATTTCAAATCTTAGGGATCATCTTCATACTATAATAAAGAATCCTGGCTGTGAAAAAAAAAAAAAAAAGAGAATTGTATAGCGGCAGGAAGCAAGGAATAGAGAGAACTCTGCACCAGGGTCCAGAAAACCAAATTTGCTCTAACTCTGATGCTTACTCTTAAACCTAAAGCAAGTCAACTGTCTTCATAGGCTCTTTTTCTCAAATACAAAATAGAAATTCACATGCCTCCATGATTTTTGTCAATAGCAGTAAGAATTAGATCAATTGATATCCTTGCTGTGAAGTTGTTCCATGAATCAGAAAAACTATATGTCTAAATAAAGGTAGTTGTGAATTGATATTGCTTCCCTCTGTTGTTAGTCTGGGTAGAGATGAGGGAAAAAAACCTTCTGTTCCCAGGTGCTTGTAATATGTGATCTATGCCCTAGCTCCCTCTTAGCATCTGACAACAAGGTTAATAGTGAACACTTTCTAGAAAATCAAGATAGATAGGGCTGCTTCCTTAGGGATTTGCTTAAAGAAGCTGCAGAGCAGAAAAAAAAGAAGCCTCTTATTCCATCCCCTTCGTTTTTAAGTACAACAAGAAGAGTTTTACCATGTCCATGGTTTGGGTAGACTCTGGATAAATTTGAGAAGTTATTTATATTCTTTAAGTGTCCATTTCTGCATATGTAAAGTGAAGAGGTTGAACAAAGCAGTATTCAAGTTTAGGAAGAAGAATGTAGTATTTTTGTGAATGCAGTCACTTTTGAGAGTGAAAATATGGGTTATAAATAGTCACTCCAGCATACAAGCCAAATAGGACTGTCCCAGACAAACCAGGATACATGGAAATATTATTGAGCCTGTTTCAAACTGGACTATTACTGGAATCCAAAAATATATGGATTAAAATAAAGTTCATGTCAGAAGGTGAATATCATACAGTGTCATATTATTAATAAATTTTACCTTCTTTTTATTAAATACTTTCATTGGAAACTCTTGCATTTCTTATCACAATCCATACATTGACTCATTGTGTCAAGCATGTTTGTACGTATGTTGCCATCATCATTTTCTTTCTTTTAAAAAAAATTTTTTTTGCCATCATCATTTTCAAAGCATTTTCTTTCTTCTTGAGCCCTTAGCATCAACTCCTCATTTCCCCTTCTCCCCCACTCTCTTTCCCTCCTAAACCCTTGATAAGTTGCACATTATTATTTTCATATCTTAAACTGTCTTCTGTCACCCCTCACCCAATGTTCTGTTGTTTGTCCCCCTGAGATGTGGTTATATGTCATTCATTGTGATCGATTCCACCTTTCTCCTTATGCTCCTGCTATTATCTCTATTCTCATTGTTGATCCTGATTATCATTGTTTATCGATCCTGGATTCCCTGTGTTGTAGGTTCTTAGCTGTAGCAGCATACATGTTCTAGTCTAGTAGGATGTGTAAGGTAGAATTGAGATCATGATAGCTGGAGGAAGGAAGAACTAGAGGAACATTGTGTGTTTCATCGGTGCTAGACTGCACCCTGACTACCTCGTCTCTTCCTTGTGATCCTTCTGTAAGGGGATATCCAATTATCTACAGATGGGCTTTGGGTCTCCGCTCCATGCCCTCCCCCCACACACCTCACCCATTTACATTGACATGATTTTGTTTTGAATCTTAGATGCCTGATACCTGATCCCATCAACACTTCGTGATCACACATGAGGTGTGCTTCTTCCATGTGGG
Source organism: Nesogale talazaci (assembly GCA_004026705.1). Lineage (NCBI taxonomy): Eukaryota > Metazoa > Chordata > Mammalia > Afrosoricida > Tenrecidae > Nesogale > Nesogale talazaci. Next base: position 28,826 of record PVJH01026695.1, read on the forward strand.
GTTTGCTGTTTCTCAGCTAGATAACTGCTTGTTTATCTTCAAGTTTTTAAGATTCCAGCTGCTATCTTTTGATAGCCAGGCACCATCAGCTTTCTTCATCACATTTTCTTATCACCCATTTTGTCTTCAGCAATTGTGTCAGGAAGGTGACCATCACAGAATGTCAATTATAAGAACAAAGTGTTCCTGTGTTGAGGGAGTACTTGAGTCAAGACCCAACGTCCATCTGCAGCCTTAATACGTAACATATAGCTATGAGTACATAGATCTATTTCCCTACCATTATATATACATTATATTTACATATATAATGTAAATATAGCATTTGCACTATATTTACATATATTTACATATATGCATGCCTGTATTTAGACTTCTATAAATGTCCTTTGCCTCCTAGTTTTTCCTCTATTTACTTTTACTTTCCTCTTGTCCCTCTATCATGTTTGTTCTTCATTTGAGTTTAGTAATTCCTCACTCTTACATTGCTCTTGATTAAGCCCCACTAGGCATCCTAAGCCCTTCTCTATACTGATTTTAGTTCATTTGTTCTTCCCTTGTCTGTTGGTTGGTTGACCACCTCCTTCCTTTGTCCCACCTCCCTGTCTCTCATGTCCTCCCAAAAATGTCAGTCCTATAGTTTTCATCTCCAAATTGATTATCACACCGATCTTATCTAGAAAGATGTGCAGAAGCATTAATAATCATAAAAACCAGAGTGCCATATTATTAGAACAAATTGTTCTTGTACTACTAATTTAAGTAGAGGCCCAAAGTCCATCTGCTTCCTAGATAGATAAATATATACACATACATGCACACAAATACACCTCTTTATATATTTACATGTATACATATCTATATTTATACCTATATGTATATTTT